>JABUQX010022287.1:5000-29959 GCA_015478945.1 Trachelipus rathkii
ACTCCCTTTTAACACTGATCCACAACAGCATATCCATATCATAATACAACCTAACACTTCCACATCACCTCCCCGCGCATAATAAAATGCACCATATCTTGTTCAGTACTCCTGAACAAGAAAAAACCTACAACATCTCAACTTTATATTCGTCGCCAATCCTCGACACCCCAAACCCCCCCCAAACAACCTCACAACCCACCCCCTATCAACAATAGCTACATACCAAATCTCAATCCTTGGCGACTTAAACGCCACCACACTGCTGGCTACCCAAGACTACCCATCCGATTCCCCGGCTAACCATCATCCTAAGAATTGTAAATCCCTGAATATCCTTAACTCAAAAAACTCCCCCACCAGAAATCCCCCAAGCAACCAAATCCCGCTCACCATCACCAGACTCACAATTTTGTTCCCCTCCCTACTCAGACATACCTGCGGACACACCACGTCGACCTAACAAATCAATCATCTCCCATATCCTCATATCTCTGAACTACCCCACCAAACCCCCCAAAAAAAGACCACCGACAATCACTAACTACAAAATAAGCTAACATGGACAGAATTTATCTGGAACCATATGAATCCCATATAATACCCTACACAATACAATGACATAACATTCATAAACCCTCTATCAATTCATTTAAACAACAAATCATCCATCCGCCAATTCTCTACATACCTACCGGGTTCGCACACGAAAAAATCCAGCAATCCCCAAAATATCCCCCGAAATCAGTCAACTTATCAAAACGAAGAAACTCCCTCCGAAAACTTAATCCTTATACCCCACACATAAACCCACTCTCAAGATATACTAACCTAAACACTCAGATCTCTAATCTGCATAACTTCACAAACACTACAACAATTTACAGAATACTACAGAACAATATCTCCACCATTAGATAATAAGAAAACTGGCAGTTATCAAAAAACTAAAACAACTCACAACAACCCCCTCCCTCACATCGAATTCCCCAATCCTTGCTCGAACAACTCCCTCCCTTCCTCAAAACAACAAACAGACAGCCTCGCAAAACACTACGCTAAAATAAAATTCTTCCCGTAACCAACTCACCCATTAAGTACTGTTACAAAAAAACAACTGCAAAAACTTTCTCTCCAACCCACAACCTTGCCACCTCCGTTTTACAACCAACATGATGATTCAGAGAATCAATCAAACACCCTTAAATAACTCACCAAGCAACCAGGACACATACTCCAATCTCAATCTTCCACCTGAAACACCTAGGAGGAAAAGCAATTCTCCTCATCACATAAATCGTTAACAATCCTGGAAAACCAATTTATATTTACCCCAAATCTGAAACCAGGCATTCATATCGCCAAATACTGAAACCCAAAAAAGACCGCCATTCCCTCATCCTCTACTATCGCCCAATTCTTCTCTTCTCTCCACCGATCAGCCAAACTACTGAGAAACTTATTAAAAAAAATATCTCCCACACATCCCTGCTCTCCAGAATTTCAATATGGTATTTAAAGCAATCATTCACAACAAACAGCCCTCATCCTCCTCACACATATAACATAATTAATGCGGCTTCAACCCAATCCCATTACACAGATCCATACGTTAACAGCCATCTCGTACATTACAAAGCCTTTGAACTGGTTCCCACATAGCATCCTTTATACAAAAAATCCTTAATCCCCCCTACGAAAAATAACTGATAATAAGGTGGCTCTCAATTCCTTAACCAATAGATACGTCCAAATCCTTCCATAAAAACACCCTCGGTCAATTCCATTAAACTACAAAACGGCGTACCACATGGCGTCATTCTCTCTCCATTCCTCTTCAACTCTCTTTACAGCAGAATCTGCCCGTCCCCTACAACCAATTCGCCAAACTAATTACTTTACGTCAACGACATCAGTCTCATTCATAACATCCATCTTGTAATACAGCCACCTTCAACACACCCAGAAGCCTTACAATTATTGAAGCTTGGCTAACTCGCCAAAAGAATGGACAGCTTCCCCCCTTAATCCTCATTACCCTTCCTAACCACAGACCGCCACAAATCCACATTCCATCCAAATATTCTAAGTACCTGGAACAACAACCCCCTTCCCCCTAACAAAACCCAAAAAAATATAAGGATTCACTTATCGACACATCAGAAAAAACAGAAAACACACCCTTACCGCAATCTACAAACAACTCCTCAGAACAAATTTAAACTATGCCTCCCCCGCATGATTACAAGTACACAAAACACTGCCCTTAGAATAATCACCGGATGCACTAAAAACAACCCCTATCCAGCATTTACATGACGAGACGCACATCCTTCCTATCCCTACCCACTTGAAGATTGTAGGGACACAATTTTTTCTCCATGAAAACACTTAATCCAGACCCAATCCATTGCCACAAATAACTCCTCCACCCTCCCTCCCGACATACAGATTAAATCCCCCCTCCTCACCAGCCAATCTTTTTAATGACATCTACAACAACATCCCCCCCACCCTCCAACACAGGTCTTGCTTTCTCATCATTCATCACACAATTAACTAAACAACTACTCATACAAAATCGCCCGAATAACAATCTACTAAACACCCCATCCCCAAAACATCTCCCCTACAGAAGAATCACTGTCCAGAAAAAAACAATTAATCTCGCCCGGAGCAGATCAGGCCAACACCCAAATCTTATGCAATAGAAATTCAGATTCAAACTTGACAACGGTTATATCCCCCATCATGCACTAATGTCGTAATATCAGGATCACAAATGGAGCACTTCTCTTGCTTTGGAGTGCCCGCTCTTGACGCCCCCGTACAGCCTCGCTTCACCTGCTCTTCCGACCTGTGATAACCGCTCCAAGAGCAGTGGCCGGCTTCTGAAGGCGTTGTGGCCCTCTTACTAAGGTGGACCAGGGCAGAAATGTAAACTGTATGTATGTATATAATAAGTATAGTATGTAAGGAGGGGATTCGCAGCCCCAATGTTGATAAGTAATATAGTAATAATATATATATATATATATATATATATATATTATATATATATATATATATATATATATATATATATATATATTAATATATATATATATAAATATATATATATATATATATATATATATATATATATATATCTATATATATACTATATAATATATACTATATATTAATATATATATATATATATATATATATTATAGTATATATATATATATATATATATATATACCCTCGGTTTTGGCACCTCCTTCGAAAATGTGGTTGCGCCAGACGGTTTGCGTAGCTAACCGTCGTACCGTTTCAACCCGTTAGTTTTTTGCCACCCTCTGCCCAAATTTTAGGGGCTTAGCCCCCCTTTTGTATGTTGACCTTGATTATTTCCGGGCCTTGATCACCGTATCAAAGTGCCCGAAATTGACCTTTCATACAGGTTTGTGAGGGATTAAGTGGATTAAATCGAGTTCGTGTAGGTACCTTGACGCTGTCCTGGCGAAGTAACTGCCTATACTGAATCATGAGGTACCTGACGTAGTAACATTCCTAACTTTGAGTCATTTTATTTCCATCCACACTCACACCTACACCTACACACACACGGCTACTTATACACACACACCACACCCGCTAGGCTACTTATACACACATACAGCCCACCTTATAGACACTTACTCTGCACCACCTACACACACAACAACACCACACCTAGAAACATCCATATATATCACGCAACACTCAACGCCATAATATACACAACTAAACTACACACACCACCCCTCACTCAACCTCCGTCCAATAGATACAATACAACCCACCCTAAGATACATACACCCACACCTAGCTCACACCTACACTACACACACACACAACGCACACTCCGTAGGCTACTTATACACACACGCACACCCGCTAGGTGCTACTTAAAGCACACACACTCCGCTTAGTGTCTACTTATACGACACATACACCCTCCCATAGACACTTACACTCACGACCTACACGCTACACACATACACACATACCTAGACAAATACACCCGCCCTATATATCACACACAGACCCCTCACTCAACCCGGCCATAGTACATCACCCGCGTTCGTTTCATTAGACTCAAGGTAAGAAACACTAGCTTACTCAATCTACACAAGGTCTATGCCACTGTATTCACACATACACCCACCCATAGACACCTTACATTACCCAGCCATAACACTTTACACTCCCCCCCTATTGAACACTTTACATCACCCATAGACACTTACACTCACCCTATACACTTACGTCAACACACACATCATATCTCCGATATCTTAAATGCCGTTGCTTTGAATGCCTTCAGCTTGATGCCTCAGCTTGATGGCCTCAACTTTGATGCCTCAACTTGATGCCTCAGTCTTTTGAGTGCTCAAGCTTTGTCTCAGAGCATTATTAATGGACTCAACTTGATTGCTTCAACTTTGATGGCTCAACTTCTGATGGCCCCAGCATTATTATTGGCTCAAGCTTTGATGCAACTTGTGGATCGGTCATGCTTTTGATGATTCAACTTTGACGGTCATCTTTGACGTTTCAACTTTGAGACTGTTCACCTGATGGTTGCCAATCACCGAAGGAGTGTCCCTATTGAGGATCAATTTAGTCTTCTTAGTACCGAGAATGAGTGCCACGAGGTGAGTGAACAGGTGAGTGCAAAATGTAGTCCAATGAAGTGCCAAGTATGCCACAATAGTTGCCTAAAGTGAGTGCCACAAGTGCCAGTGAGTGCCACATTAGTGGCCAACTAGAGTGCCACTTTTTTCAAGCCTTTTTAGCTTCCCCTGAAACATAGAAAAGCCCTAATATTTGGTTGTTACCCCTAGTAAAAGGTATCTGGAATCGATCTGGTGTATATTTATAGTTTCTTAGGGATGCGTCCGTTTCTAAGCCTTCTAGCCTACCTGCTCCACATCAAGAACAGCCTAAATATGGTGGCCTATCCTATGTTAAAGGTATAGGACCTCATTGTGTGTAATATTTATCAAGTTGCTAGGATGCCTTCCCTTAGTATAGTTATGCCTTTTCTAATACACTTCTTGCCCCCAGAATATATATCTAAAGAGTTACCATTTGGGGCAGTGATTGCAAACTGTCGAGGTCAGCTTCCGCATGTTAGTCCCGTCGCGAAAAGCCCCGCACCGCAGGCGCAATAATTACCCGTCCGTAACCGCCGCGTGCGCTTGCAGGCCGGCAATTTTTCTGTATCCGCCGCCCGTGGCGACCGCGCAGCACAATATTAACTTTTTGTTATATCCGCGTCGCGCCGCAGGCGACAATAATTACGATACGCGCAACCGATAAATATGATATCATATGTAAACTATTAATGTTTTCTTTAATAATATACTCATGAGTCACCATTTTTATTTTCATACTATAAACGATTTTTCTTATAAAACATATAGTACTTTACGACACTTTAACACACTAAGATATGGGTTCGATGGTGTAAATATTTTTGCCGATCTTTGTCTCAAACACTGTTTTGATTGGTTAATTTAAAATTGCTGGTCGTGGTAATTTATTCATCTGATTATTTTATATTACAGTGCTTTGAAGCTATGAAGAGTGGACTGTTCGCTGTGGTACTTGTTCATGTTTTTGAAATATAGAGCCCTAATGTGGTAAAATGAACTCTGAGAAGCCCATTTACTATAATAAACGTAAGGAAATGACAACTCTTATATATATATAAATAATATAGTATACTCATATATATATATCTATATTATATATATACTATATATATTATTAATAGATATATATATATAATTATATTAATAATATAGTGTGCTATATATAATATATATATTATATATATATATATAATATATATATAATATACTATATATATATATACTATATATATATAAATATATATATATATATATATATATATCATTATAATATATATATATTATATATATATTATATATATATATATATATATATATATATATATATATATATATATATACTATTTATTATATACTAATAAGGACATTCAAACTGGTTTTAGTGAATATAAAATAACTATATATATATAATATATAGTATATATATATATATAGATATATATAGTAATATATATTAATATATTATATATATATATATATATATTATATATATATATGATAATATGAATATCATATATATATAATATATATATATTAATATATCTATATATATATTTCTATATAAATATATATATGCTATTATATTATATTATATTATATATACTATATTATAACTATATATATATATTATATTATAAATATATAGTATAGTATATATATATATATATATCATTATATATATATATAACTATGGATTATAATATATATATATATACTAGTTGTATTTTATATATATGATATATATAATATATATAATAATATATACTATATATATATTATATATATTATATAATATATTATATATATTATATATAAATATATACCTATATATATTAGTGTTGGTAAAATTTTCTGAACTCTAAGTTTTTTCTTCTAACAGCTTTTATCTACTTATATAGCGTAAGAAAAAAAAAAAGAGGTATGCGCTAAGCATATAGTATGCAACACCTTTTGAATGATGATGATATGTTATGTTATACGCTAATAGTGTATATTAGTCAAGTTATAGTTTTACATTTTCTAGCAATCCTGCTATAATTCTTAAAAAATTACATAATCTGCATGAAAATATCGACTCTTGGTTCTTTGCTAAACGGGCTTATGAGTAGGTAAATTCTGACCACATAATATTAAAAAAAATAGACCAAAATAAGTTTGTAAAAAGGCGTAATTTCAATACCTACCAACAGGTTCTAAGCCAAATCCTATGGATTGAATTGCAGCATATCAAAACTTCAATGTCGATTGATTTTTTGTTCAAGAAGAAACAAAGACAAGTGAAAGTAACGTTTCATTTTTAATAAATTTGCATAAATCATTGCTAAATTTGTATTTTTAATAAAGTCTCTATATCGTCAGTTTTTTTTTTATTCAGCACATGTTAAACTTCAAACTTGAGTTTTAATTTTATAGGAAATTGGCTAAATTTTCAAAAAATAATATAATTCGCATAAAAATATGACCTTGGTCTATGCTAAACGAAGATTTATTAGGTGGGTCATTTTTACCCCCCACGAACACCGTACATCGTCGAAAAAAATTGAACGTAACCCGTTTCTACGTTTAAAGCAGTAAATCATAAAATCAATAGCTCAAAAGTCCTAGCAACAAGGAATTAGTAAGTGCTTTGTTTTAACTCGCTTTATTGCTTTACTAGCTTTACTGCTTTACTGCTTTGACTGCTTACTGCTTTTAAACTGCTTTAACTCATATATTTAGTAACATTATGTTTTCTTTTATATTGTTTATTTTTGTTTTTAAAATACTTTTTTATTTATAATTTTTCACAATTTATAATGTAAGAAGTAACACACGCAGTATCTCATTTATAAGCCTTTTATTTTACTTAAAATTGTACGAAATTTATTAAAAAACAAATACTTTACAGACCTTAAAAGAGTAACACAGTATAAATTCAATAGAGCTTTCTTAGCACAAGGGATTAGTAGGGATTCAGTACGATTAGTTTTACTTGCTTTAACTGCTTTACTGCTTTTAATCTGCTTAACTGCTTTACATCATATATTGTAAACATTATTTTTCTTTCATATTTTTTATTTTTGTTTAATACTTTTTTATTATAAATTGTAATGTCAGAAGAAAAAACACGCAGTGTTCGTTATATAAACTTTTCTTTTACTAAAATTGTACGAAAATTTTATTTAGAACAATATACTTTGCAGACCTTAAAACAGTAAAACACTAAATCATAGAGTGTTGCTTAGCAACAATGATTAGTAGCGGATTAGTAGGGCATTGCAGTTACTGCTTTAACGCCTTTAAACTGGCTTTTCACATCATATATTTATTAACATTATGTTTTCTTTTATATTTTTTATTTTGTTTAATACTTTTTTATTTGTAAAATTTTAAAAAATTTGTAACACCATATAAGTAACAACACAAAACTACGCAATGTGTCTGTTAATATAACCATTTTATTTTACTAAAAATTGTACGAAAATTTCAGTTAAAGAAAACATATACCTTTACATATCTTATAAGCAGTAAAACAGTAAATCAATTAATCAAACTGTATCCAGCTCAAGGAATTTCAGTAAGGGGATTAGTAAGGATTAGTTTTACTGCTTTGCTGCTTTTATACCTGCTTTACTGCTTTACTGATTACTGCTTTACTACTTAACATCATATAACCTTATTTAACATTATGTTTTCCTTATATTTTTTATTTTTGTTTTTAATACTTTTTATTGTAGAATTTTTAAAAATTTGTAATGTGAATAAAATACACACGCAGTGTGTCGTTATATTAAACATTTTATTTTTACTAAAATTGTGAACGAAATTTTATTAAAAACATATACTTACAGACCTTAAAGCAGTAAAACAGTAAAATAATAATAGCGCTGCTGCTTAGCAACAAGGGGATTAGTAGGGATTAGTAAGGATTAGTAGGTCTTTGTTGCTATATCTGCTTGACTGCTTAATGTTAATTAATCTCATTATTCATTATTTACTTGACGAGTATGGGATGTGGAGAAATTTAAGTTCCGAAGTCCGGCTACATGCTTGTAAGCAGGACCGACAGGATTGTAAAACCTTTCTATATTAAATATTTTAAAGGAAATGGAGATTTTTGAACGTGTACCTGTAAAAATAATATGGTGTAATAATGTTTATTAAAAAAAATTAAGGAATATAAAGATGTTATTCATTTTCAATTGAGAGGCCCATAAATAATTTAGAATCATTGGACAATATCACGACATAAAATTAATTGTATTAGATGATTTATGCACAAGTTGAATTTGGAAATAGCAGAAGCGTTCACAGTTTATTCTCACCATCTACAATATCTCGGTGTTTTTCAAAACACAGAATATTTTTCATCAAAGCAACCATATGCGAAGTGTTTCTTTAAACCACAGTATTACTGTGTTGGACAGAGAAGAGACATAAGTCAAATTAATGTATTGGAAACTCAAATGTTTCCCCTTCAAAAGAAAGAGTTCTTAAAAAGTATATAAAGAGGTTACTTCGATCCCTCACGGTTATTTGATGTGTGAACTTCACCCAAAAAACACTGTACAGAGTGTTTGCTCCGTCACCAACATTCTTCCTATTGAGATATGAAACTGTATACATACCTGATATAATGATTGCTCTATTGCAAAACTATTCTAGCTCTTATAAAAAAATTTTAAAAGCTGAAAACCATCTGAAAAACGTAAACTTAATTAGTGAGTGAATGAGAAATTCTCCAATGTGTATGTAAGTCTGTTTTAGAATCTATAAAAGGAAGATGTTTCTTAAACCAGAACTCAGAAGGTAAAGCTACGTTGTTATAGAAACATCATAAAAAACTCTCCCTCAACATTAAAAATCTGAAAAATAAAAAGAAGTTATTACAGAAAGGTGGAGGTGCGTATTCCTGCCATTACTCTTCTCCGTTACAGCTCCACTGATATAATAAGTGGATTCCATGAATGAAGAGGTTTGCGTACTTCATATAATAGTATAGAAAAATGAATATAAATACTACATCATCTGTACAGAATCAATTTCCACAGAATCATCATTCACGATCTCTATATGAACCAGTTTATTACCGGACCTGTGCAGAAATCCAACAATCACAACCCATTATAACGCCGGATGATATTACCACACATGCCATTGACATACAACCACTTTCACCTCACACAACAGTTGCCACCACAGAATCCTTAATACGTTGTGAACGACTCATATCTTCAGCAACCTCTACTCATAGCTTATATGATTCCTAAAGTTGTATCAGAAACCAATTACGAAAAGAAGTTGTACAGGATGATATATCAGAACATTAACATCAATGAAAAACGCATCCTTATCCCAAGATCCATACAATAATATTGATTAAGATCTTAAAGTACTTGCATCTACATCCATCAATTACGTAATCCGATATCCGATGATGAAATAACCCTAATGAAGCAAAACTTAACGTGAAAAATGAAGATTAAATTTAAAAATATCCTAAGAAGGAAGCTTTACGCTATTAGAGTGGCGTACCAAATCAGAAAAGCTGTTATCAAATAATCTTAAAAAGAATCAATTATCCTTGAATAATCAGGGCAAATCGCATTGAATGAATGAAAATCATTACCATTTATGCCCACTGATTGCTTCACTCTAACACCTAAAAATTGGCTTTGTCTCTTTAAAACTTGTAATTCATCACGAGGCTCAATTGGTATAATCAAATTCAATGTCTTTCTTTCACAGATTGTGTGGCGAGTGTGTTCTGATGTAGTTACTTGTCTATTCTGCTTATAAGGAATTATTTGGATATTTTGAAATTTACAACATTTCTACAAGCAACAGGCATATGTTAACAAACGCAAGTAAGCAACACGTTTTAAGCATAAAGATGAATATATTTAGTCATGATCCGCGTAAACGCATGGTATTTTGTAATGTTTCATATCCCAGCTTAATGTATTTTATATATATAAATGTCCTCCATCTTTACTAAAAAATTGGGAAATAAAAATTTGATGCGTTCATCGCAACATGCATGCCCATAAAATATTGTTGATGGCGTTTATCGCAACATTGGGCATCTCCGTCATATCGCATCACTATGCTATGATGAATTGTGACATTTCAAGCATTATAAACTTACATAATATATATATATATATATATATTATAATATATATATAAATATATAATATATATATAAATATAATTATATTAATATAAATATATATATTATATATAATATGTAAATTATATTATATATATATATACTATATATTATATATATAATAATATATAATATTAATATATATATATATATATATATATATATATATATATATATATATATATAATATATTATATATATATTTATTTTTTTTAAGAGAAGAGATTGAATCAGCTTCAGAAATATTAAGAAAAAACGAGTCAGATGATTGACAAATGATTTAGATCTGCAAATCTCAGGACAGCCGTTATTTGAAGCTAAGAAAGAATATGTATTTACATTCCCCCACCGAAAATGATAGGCAATCACCGATGAAGATTAAGTGAATGAAGAAGAAGTTGTATTGAAAAACTTGCCAGGAGAACAGCTGATTTCTCATGTTTCAATTAGTGAAAGTATTTCAATCATACCAGGATCTGTTCTTTGGCCTACAACTTCATCGACAGTACAAGCATCCGTTGTTAGGTCCAAAAGTTCGTCAAAGAAGTTAAAATTGCGACGGTGGAACACTAAGAATCTTCCTCAAAATGAGAATAATTTTGGGAAGTGTTTACATAAGCGGTCATTTGCTGATGTTCCACGAGTTCCTTATGAAATATTTGAACTATTTTTGAATAATGATTTCATCCATCAGTTAACGAAGGAGACAGTGAATTAAGCAGCTCAACAAGGAAACCACCAATTTACATTATCGATTGAAGAGATGAAAGTATTCATTTCAATATTATTACTTTTTGGATAGAATTGCAGTGTATCACATCGTAGAATGTTTTGGTCGACTGAGTTAGACAGCCGTAATGAACTAGTAATGAAATCGATGCTCCGAAATAGGTTTGAAAAGATAATGAAGTTTTTCCACGCTGCAGAAAACTCCAAGATATGCATAGATGACAAGTTTGCCAAAGCGCGTCCTGTGCTTGATATTTTGAAAATTTTCCTTTTGGGGGTAAAGCTCATGGATCGTCAAATTTTTCTATTGATGAGTCAATGATTCCGTACTTTGGACGACATCCAACAAAGCAATTTATTCGCGGAAAGGGAGGTACAAAGCATGGGTTATTTTGTCTCTTCTAGGATATGCTTATTCCATTGATTTGTACCAAGGAAAGTATGAAAAAGAAAATCGAAATGATTATAGGAATCATTATAGACTGGGTGGAAAAGTAATCCTAAATTTTTTCAGAAAAGAGGTCATGGTGCAACTAGCAATGTAGGAAGAAATAGAGTAGAAGTGTGTGTCCACTGATTAACAATAAGCGATTTGGAAAACTACCACGGGGTGCTGGAGAACACTTTCTGGATAGAGATTCTAATTTAATATCGCACTAAAGCTGATTAGTTTTGATGTGTTTGATCAATTTTCTAGTTCATGTTTACATTCAGTTGATAAGTAAAACTTGGTAACAATCATTTTTTTCTTTAATTTTTTACTTTAATTTCATTATAAAAGCAACAGCATGTAAAATGATAAAGTAAATGGTGTAAGCACATGCCCAGTGTTGCGTTCACGCAACATCAGTTGCATGCTGGATGCCCGATGATGCGTTCACGCAACACATAAAACCGGGCCCTAATATTCAATAAAACCTTTTTTCAAAATTTTTAATTGACGATTTTGGTCATAAAGTATTCAATAATACATGATATATTTAAAAAATTTAAAGCTATTTCCAAAAACATAAATTTATTTCTGGGCAATGATATGTGTTAAAAGGGTTTACATCTAATTTTCAGGATCCTATTTGTGATCGATACTACAAAGTAAATTATTTTTGAAAATGTTGTATCTCTTCAATAGTTCACTGTCGTACTATCTATATTAAATATTTAAAAACTTTTGCCCCCAGGTAAAAAGTTTCAAGAGTCACAACGTAAATGCTATATTCCAATTTTCATAATTTTCAAATTTACATTTTTTGTGTAAATTGGAATCTGAATGTTTTAGTAGGTAATCCTGGTTCTTTACATTCATGTAGTTTTGACATAAATTTTAGGACGAACTATGGGTCTTACAAAAAAACGTAGAATATACAGACATGTTGTTTCTCTTCTGTAGGTTACTATCTTAAATTCTGTGGTCAAATTAAAAATTGTTGCCCCCTCAAGGTAAAAAGTTAACGGTTTCTCAATTTTCTATGCCTACTTTATAGAGTCGTACAAAAAAAGGTAATAAATTACTGATATGTTGGACCTCTTTAATAGGTCAGCTGTCCTGTACATACTATATATTAAATTCAAAGACAATTGCCTCCCCAGGTAAAAAGTTACAAAGGTCACAACGGTGTGAATCAGCTATTTCAATTTTATAATTTTTTTTTAATTATTTGTGGAAGCATATTTAGGTTGGTACTTTTCAGTTAAGGTCACTGTATTACATCATGTAGTTTGACACAGAAATTTTAGGACGTACTATGTTTCTTGGGTTTTACAAATAAAAACGTAGAATATACAGACATGTTGTTTCTCTTTTGTAGGCTACTGTCTAACATTCCGTGATCAAATTAAAGATTGTTGCCTCTCAGGTAAAAAGTTAAAAGGGTTTACATAATTTTCTCAGGACAATTTTTGAGTCGTACAAAAATAGGTAATAATAATAATAATATGTTGGATCTTCTCAATAGGTCACTGTCGTACATTCTTATAATAAAATTTAAAAACTGTGTGCCTCCCAGGTGTAAAAAGTTACAAAAGTCACAACGTTGATGGTATATTCCAAATTTCATATTTCTAATTAAAATATTTTGACCCATATAGTAAGTGTTAGTGTACTTCTAGTAGGTAAATCTCTTTACATTCATGCAGTGTTGGACTATATAAATTTTTAAGGACGTACTATGGGTCTTACAAAAAACGTAGTAATAATAAAGATCATGTTGTTTTCTCTTTTGTTAGGTTACTAATTTTTACAGCCTTCTTGAATGGTCCAAATTAAAAATTGTTGCCTCCCAGGGTAAAAAGTTAAAAGGTTTTACATTAATTTTGCAGAACCTACTTTGAGTCGGACAAATATATGTAATTATTCTGAATGATTGGTCTCTTCTAATAGGTCACTGTCGTAGCATTCTGTATTAAATTTAAAATCTGTTGTTGCCTCAAACCAGGTAAAAAGTTACAACAAGAGTCACAACGTTGATGCTATAAATTCCAAATTTTTAATATTTTCAGTCAAATATTTTTGACCTCATAATTATGTTGGTGCTTTTAGTAGGTCACCTGTTCTTACATCTATGCAGATTGAACATAAATTTTAGGACGTTACCTATGGGTCTTAACAGAAAATAAACGTGTAGAATTATACGACATTGATGTTTCTCTTCTGTAGGTTACTACCTTATATTCTTTGGTCAAATTAAGAAAATTGTTGCCCCTCAGGTAAAAGGTTAAAGGGGTTTATTTAATTTTTCCTTAATTTGAGTCGTACAAAAACGGTTATATATATATTTTAATATGTTGGATCTCTTCAATAGGTTCGCCACTGTCATACATTCTATATTAATTTAAGAACTGTTGTCCCTTAGTTAAAAAGTTACAAGATTCACAACGTTGAAGCTATATTTTCAATTTTCATAATTTTCCACATCAAATATTTTGACCCAAGTTAGGTTTTTGGTAAATTTTCAGTATGGTCACTCTCTTACATCATTGCAGTTTGACATATAAATTTTCAGACGTACTATGGGTCTTATCAAAAAAAAACGTACAACATACAGACATTTGTTTTCTCTTCTCTGTAGGTTAATATCTCTTTACATTCTGTGGTAAAAGTTAAAGATTGTTGCCCCCAGGTAAAAAAGTTAAAGGGTTTACTTAATTTTAGGACCTACTTTTGAGTCGTACAAAAATGGTAATAATAGCTTAGATATGTTTGGATCTCTTCATTGCCTCACTGTCGTTTCTATTCTTTGTGTAAATTAAAGACTGTTGCCTCCCAGGTAAAAAGTTATAGGAAATCACAACGTTGATGCTACATATTCAATTTTCATAATTTTTCATTCAAAATATTTTGTAAACACCGATATATATGGTTGGTTACTGTCTCAGTTAGGTAAATCTTTCTTACATCAAATAGCAGTTTTGACATAATTTTAAGGAACGCACTCTATGTTTGGGGTGTTGGTTCCCCTTACTAAAAACGTAGTATATAAGACATGTTTGTTTCTGTTTTGTAGGTGTTAACTATTTTTTCACCCTGTGGTCAAAATTAAAAAAATTGTTATAACTCTGGTAAAAAGTTAAAAGTTTTTTACTTAAATTTTTTGGATCCTACTTTTGAGTCGTACAAAAATGGTATATATACTGATATGTTGGATCTCTTTCAATTGGTTCACAAGTCGTAACTTTCTTTGTTAAATATTAAAGACTGTGTTTGCCATCCCAGTGTAAAAGTTACAAGAGTCACTCAACTGATGCTATATTATTTCAATTTTCTATTTTCCATTCAATCATATTTTGACACCATATTTATGGTTGGTACTTTTCAGTAGTCACTAGCTTACATCATGCATTTAAGACATTAAATTTCAGGACAGTACTATGGTCTTACAAAAAAATCGTTATATAATATAAAGATCAATGTTGTTTTCTTCTTTTTGTAAGTTTCTATTTATACACCCTGTGGTCCATATTAAAGATTGATGCCCCTCAGGTAAAAAGTTTAATTAGGTTTTACTTAATTCACAGGACCTACTTTGAGTGGTACAAAAATGGTAATATATTTCTGATATTGTTGTTCTCAAGTCATTCACTGTCGCTACAGTTCTAATTAAGATTTTAAAAAACTGTTGCCTCCCAGGGGAAAAAGTAACAAGACTCACAACTTTGATGCTATATTCCAATAATTTCATAATTCATTCAAGATATTTAAGCATATTTTAGGTTTGGTACTTTCAGTAATGAGTCACTCTCTTACAGTCATGCAGTTTTGACATAAATTTTAGGACGTAACATGGGTATAAGCTAAAAAAAAACGTAGAATATAACAGACATGTTGTTTTCTCTTCTGTAGGTTCTATCTTAAATTCTTTGGTCAAATTAAAAATTGTTGGCCCCTCAAGGTAAAAGTTAAAAGGTTTAATTTATTTTCAGGAACTTCTTAATTTTGATGTCGTACAATAAAAGAGTAAAATATATTTTGATATGTTACATCTCTTCAATATGTCACTGTCTTACATCATTCTATAATAAATTTAAAAATTGTTGCCTCCCTGGTAAAAAAGTTACAAGAGTCAAACGTTGATGCTATATTCCAAATTTTTATTATTTCATTTAAATAGATTATGACAAGAAACGTTGTTGTATGGTCATCTCTTACATCGTATGTAGTTTGAACAATAAATTTTAGGACGTACATGGGGTCTTACGTAAAAAAATAGTAAGAATATAAATCAAGACATTTGTGTTGTTTCTCTTCTGTAGGTGTCACAAGATTAGGTTGGTACTTTTTTCAGTAGGTCACTCTCTAACATCATGTAGTTTGACATAAATTTTTAGGACGTACTATGGGTCCTACAAAAAAAACGTAGAATATACAGACATGTTGTTTTCTCTTCGTAGTACTATCTTAATATCTGTTGGTCAAATTAAATAGATTGTTTGCCCTCAAAGTAAAAAAGTTAAAAGGGTTTACTTAATTTTTTCAGGACACCTAATTTTGAGTCGTATCAAAAAAGGTAATATAAATTCTGAATGTTGATCTTTTTCAAATAGTCACTGTCGTACACTTTTCTATATAAAATTTAAAAACTGTTGGCCCTTAGTTAAAAAGTTACAAGAGTCACAAACGTTGATGCTATATTTCAATTTTTATATTTTCATTCAAATATTTTATAAATAATTAGGTTGGTGCTTTTCAGTAGGTCACTGTCTTCATCATGCAGTTTAGACATAAATTGTTTAAGGATTACTATGGGTCTTTACATAAAAACTCGTAATATAAATGACATGTTTCTTTTTTGTAAGGGTTACTAATTTAACAAAAATTGTGGTCAAATTAAATGATTTGTGCCCCTCAGATAAAAGTTAAAGAGGTTTTTAAACTTAATTTCTGGACCTATATTTGTAGTAGTATGAAAAAAATATATACTGATATGTTGGACTTCAATAATTTCGTTACATTCTATGCTGATGTAGAGACTGTTGCCTCCCAAGGTAAAAAGTTACATGAGACACAACGTGATGCTTAATTCCAATTTTCATATTTTGATTCTCAAATATTTTGACCCCATATTTAGGTTGGTTACTTTCAGTAGGTCACTCACTAACATCATGTAGTTTGACATAAAATTTAGGAACGTACTATGTCTTACAAAAAAAGTAAAACATACAGACATGTTTTTTTCTCTTCTGTAGGTTTACTATCTTACATCCTGTGGTAAAATTAAAGATTGTTTCCCTCAGGAAAAGTTAAAAGTTTACTTATTTTCAAGGACCCTACTTTGATGGTACCAAGAATGTTAAAAGGTAATGAGATGTTGGTATCTCAATTGGTCAGCTGTTCGTATTTCCCTTTGTTAAGATTTAAAAGTTTATTGCACAATTTTTACTTTTATCACAGTTGAGTTTTAGTTAACAATTTCATATTTAAAATTATTCAAATATTGTGACCCATATTTAGGTTGGTACTTTTCAGTGAGGTCACTGTCTTACATCCAGTAGTTTGACATATAAATTTTAGGACTAACTATGGGTCTTACAAAAAAAATTACGTAGTAATAACGACATGTTGTTCTTTTTGTAGTTTCTATTTTAACATACCCTGTGGTTCATATTAAAGAATTTTGCCCCCTCAGCGTAAAAAGTTAAAGGTTTTACTTAAATTTCCAGGACCTACTTTGAGTCGTACAAAAAATGGTAATATATTCTGATAAGTTGGATCTTCCTTCAATAGGTCACTGTCGTACACTCTATATTAAATTTAAAAACAACTGTTCCCCAGGAAAAAAAGTTACAAGACTTACCAACGTTGATGCTATATTCCATTTTTCATATATTCATTTAAAATTCATTTTGAACCGATATTTAGGTTGGTACTTTTCAGTAGTCACTGTCTTACATCATTGTAGTTGACATATAATTTTAGGACGTGCTATGGGTCTTACAAAAAAACCGTAGTATATAAAGACAATGTTGTTCTCTTCTGTAGGTTACGATCTTACATTCATCTGGTAAAAAATTAAAAAAATTGTTGCCCCCTCAGGTAAAAAGTTTAAGGTTTATTTAATTTTCAGGACTAACTTTGAGTCGTACAAAAAAGATCATGAAGTACTGATATGTTGGATCTCTTAATAAGGTCACTGTCGTACTTGTCTATTTTTAAAATTTAAAAACTGTTGGCCCTTAGTTAAAAAAGTTACAAGAGTCACAAACGTTGATGATGGTAACTTCCAATTTTCATATTTTCATCCAAATATTTTGACATATTTAGGTTGGTACTTTTTCAGTAGGTAAATCTCTTACATCATGTAGTTTTGACAAATAGAATTTAGGACGTACTAGTCTTAACAAAAAAAAAGTACAACAACAGACATTGTTGTTTCTCTTCTGTAGGTTAATATCTTACATTCTGTGGTAAAATTTAAAGAATGTTGCCCCTCAGGTAAAAGTTAAAAGGATGTTTTACTTAATTTTCAGGACTACTTTCAGTCGTACAATATAGTAGCAATGCCAATTGATTACTTTAAACCTTGCTTACTTTCTTTGTTAAAATTTATGCTTCTCGCAGCTGCAAAAGAGCAACAGAAAGTCCAAATCGTTGGCTACTATCAATTTTCATATTTTGAATTCAAATATTTTTGACCCATATTTTAGGTTGGTACTTTCAGTAGGTCACTGTCTGTACTCAGCAGGTTTGACATAATTTCAGGACGTACTATGGGTCTACAAAAAAACGTAGTATATAAGACATGTTTGTTTCTTTTTTGTAGGTTTCTATTTTTTACACCCTGTGATCAAATTAAAAGATTGTTGCCCCTCAGAATAAAAAGTTAAAAATGTTTACTTAATTATTTCAGGACCTAATTTGAGTCGTACAGAAATGGTAATATATCTGATATGTTGGATCTCTTCATAGGTCACTGTTCGTACATTCTAAATTAAATTTAAAAACTGTTGCCCCCCAGGTATAAAAGTTACAAGAGTCACAATAGTTTGATGCTATATTCCAATTTTCCATATTTTCATTTATATATTCGGTCGCATGTTTATGGTTGGTACTTTTCAGTAGGTCAATCTGTTTAACATCATGTAGTTTGACATAAATTTTAGACGTACTATGGGTCTTAACAAAAATACGTAGCATAAAAAAGACATGTTGTTTCTCTCCTGTATGTTACTATCTTACATCGTGTGATAAAAAAAGAATGTTGCCCCTCGTGTAAAAAGTTAAAAGGTTTTAGTTACCATTTTCAGAACCTACTTTGAGTCTTACAAAAAATGTAATATATTCTGATATGTTGGATCTCTTTAATAGGTCACTGTTGTACATTCTATATTAAATTTAAAAACTGTTGCCCCCCACGTAAAAAGTTACAAAGTCTACAAACGTTGATTAATAAATTCCAATTTTCCATTTTTTCTGGATAGACTAACGGCTTCATTTCTAGTTTGGTTATTTTCCAGTAGGTCTCTCTCTTACATCATGTAGTTTGACATAAATTTTAGGACGTACTATGGGTCTTACAAAAAAAAAAACGTAAAACATACAGACATGTTGTTTCTCTTGTGTGTAATATCTTACATTCTGTGGTCAAATTAAAGATTGTTGCCCCTCAGTTAAAAAGTTAAAAGGTTTTACTTAATTTTCAGGACCTACTTTGAGTCGTACAAAAATGGTAATATATACTGATATGTTGGATCTCTTCAATTGGTCCCTGTCGTACTTTCTTTTTTAAATTTAAAGACTGTTGCCCCCAGGTAAAAAGTTACATGAGTAACAAAGTTGATGCTATATTTCAATTTTCATATTTTCATTCAAATTTTTGACCCAATAATTAGGTTGGTTACTTTTCATATGTAAACTCGTCTTGGTACATCATGTAGTTTGACATAAATTTTAGGACGTACTATGTATGGGTCCTCCAAAAAAAACGTAGAATATTCAGACATGTTGTTTCTCTTCTGTAGGTTACTATCTTACATTCTCTGGTCAAATTAAAGATTGTTGCCCCTCAGGTAAAAAGTTAAAAGGGTTTACTCAATTTTCAGGACCTACTTTGAGTCGTACAAAAAAGATAATGAATACTGATTGGATCTCTTTATAGGTCACTGTCGACATTCTATTTTAAGATTTAATAGACTGTTCGTCTCTTGACAATTTAGTTCTACACTTTGATGCTATATTCCCATTTTTCATATTTTCATTCAAATATTACATCATGTAGTTTGTTGGTACTTTTCAGTAGGTCTCTCTCTTACATCATGTAGTTTGACATAAATTTTAGGACGTACTATGGGTCTTACAAAAAAAAAACGTAAAACATACAGACATGTTGTTTCTCTTCTGTAGGTTACTATCTTACATTCTGTGGTAAAATTAAAGATTGTTGCCCCTCAGGTAAAAAGTTAAAAGGTTTTACTTAATTTTCAGGAACTACTTTGAGTCGTACAAAAATAGTAAATATATACTGATATGTTGGATCTCTTCAATTGGTCACTGTCCGTACTTTCTTTGTTAAATTAAAACTGTTGCTCTACCAAGGTAAAAAGCTACAGAAAAGAAGTCCCACACACGTTGATGCTCTAATTTCATATTTCTTATTTTCCATTCAAATAAAAATTTTGACCCATATTTTAGGACGTACTTTTAAGTATGTCACTGTCTTACATCAGCAGTTTGACCATAAATTCAGGGACGTACTGGGTCTTACAAAAAAACGTATATATAAAGACATGTTGTTTTCTTTCTGTAGGGTACTGTCTTACATACCTGTGGCTCATATTAAAGATTTGTTCGCCCCTCAGGTAAAAAGTTAATAAGTTTTACTTAATTTTAGGACCTACTTTGAGTTGTACAAAAATGGTAATATATTACTGATATGTTTGGATCTCTTTAATTGTTCCACTGTCGTAAATTCTATATTAAATTTAAAAAACTGTTGCCCCCCAGGTAAAACGTTACAAGAGTCCACAACGTTGATGCTATATTCAATTTTCAATATTTTCAAATTCAAATATTTGAAGCATATTTAGGTTGGTACGTTTCAGTAGGTAACTTTCTTACATCATGTAGTTTGACATAAATTTTAGGACGTACTATGTATGGGTCCTCCAAAAAAAACGTAGAATATTCAGACATGTTGTTTCTCTTCTGTAGGTTACTATACGTAATTTCTATATTAAATTGAAAGATTGTTGCCCCTCAGGTAAAAAGTTAAAAGGTTTTACTTAATTTTCAGGACCTTCTTTGTGTCGTACAAAAATGGTAATAGATACTGATACGTTGGATCTCTTCAATTTGTCACTGTCGTACTTTCTTTGTTAAATTTAAAGACTGTTGCCTACCAGGTAAAAAGTTACAAGAGTCACAACGTTGATGCTATATTCCAATTTTCATATTTTCATTCAAATATTTTGAAGCATATTTAGGTGGTACTTTTCAGTAGGTCACTCTCTTACCATCCATGATAGTGACATAAATTTTAGGACGTACTATGGGTCTTACAAAAAAAGTAAAACATACAGACATGTTGTTTCACTTCTGTAGGTTACTATCTTACATTCTGTGGTAAAATTAAAGATTGTTGCCCCTCAGGTAAAAAGTTAAAAGGTTTTACTTAATTTTCAGGACCTACTTTGAGTCGCACAAAAAAGATAATGAATACTGATATGTTGGATCTCTTCAATTGGTCACTGTCGTACTTTCTCTGTTAAATTTAAAGACTGTTGCCTCCCAGGTAAAAAGTTCCAAGAGTCACAACGTTTAGAGCAAATTTTCAATTTCAATAATTTCAATTCAAAATATTTTGAAGCAATTTTAGGTTGTTACATTTTTTTCAGTAAGGTCCTGTCTTAACATCATGTAAGTTTACATAAATTTTTAAGGACGTAATATGGGTCTTACAAAAAAAAAACGTTGATATACAGACATGTTGTTTCTCTTCTGTAGGGTACTGTCTAATATTCTGTGATCAAATTAAAGATTGTTGCCCCTCAGGTAAAAAGTTAAAAGGGTTTACGTAAATTTCAGGACCTAATTTGAGTCGTACAAAAAAGGTAATGATAATTTGTATGTTGATCTCTTCAAATAGGTCAACTGTCCGTACCATTCTTATATTAAATTTAAAACGTTGCCGCAGGTTAAAAGTTACAAAGTCACAACGTTGATGCTATTCTAATTTTAAAATATATTCATTTAAATATTTGACCCATATTTAGGTTGGTACTTTTCAGTAGGTCACTGCCTCACATCATGTAGTTTTGACATAAATTTTAGGACGTACTATGGGTCTTACAAAAAAACGTAGTATATAAAGACATGTTGTTTCTCTTCTGTAGGTTACGATCTTACATTCTGTGGTAAAATTAAAAAATTGTTGCCCCTCAGGTTAAAAATTAGAAAAAGGGTTTAATCAATTTTCAGGACCTACTTTGAGTCGTACAAAAAAGATAATGAATACTGATATGTTGGATCTCTTTAATAGGTCACTGTCGTACATTCTATTTTAAATTTAAAGACTGTTGCCCCCAGGTAAAAAGTTACAAGAGTCACAACTTTGATGCTATATTCCAATTTTCATATTTTCATTCAAATATTTTGACCCATATTTAGAAAATAATCATATTAAATTAAAACATCATTAGTTTGACATAAATTTAGGACGTACTATGGGTCTTACAAAAAAAAAACGTAAAACATACAGACATGTTGTTTCTCTTCTGTAGGTTACTATCTTACATTCTGTGGTAAAATTGAAGATTGTTGCCCCTCAGGTAAAAAGTTAAAAGGTTTTACTTAATTTTCAGGACCTACTTTGAGTCGTACAAAAATGGTAATATATACTGATATGTTGGATCTCTTCAATTGGTCACTGTCGTACTTTCTTTGTTAAATTTAAAGACTGTTGCCTCCCAGGTAAAAAGTTACAAGAGTCACAACGTTGATGCTATATTTCAATTTTCTTATTTTCATTCAAATATTTTGACCCATATTTAGGTTGGTACTTTTCAGTATGTCACTGTCTTACATCATGCAGTTTGACATAAATTTCAGGACGTACTATGGGTCTTACAAAAAAACGTAATATATAAAGACATGTTGTTTCTTTTTTGTAGGTTTCTATTTTACACCCTGTGGTCATATTAAAGATTGTTGCCCCTCAGGTAAAAAGTTAAAAGGTTTTACTTAATTTACAGGACCTACTTTGAGTGGTACAAAAATGGTAATATATTCTGATATGTTGGATCTCTTCAATATGTCACTGTCGACATTCTATATTAAATTTAAAAACTGTTGCCCCCCAGGTAAAAAGTTACAAGAGTCACAACGTTGATGCTATATTCCAATTTTCATATTTTCATTCAAATATTTTGAAGCATATTTAGGTTGGTACTTTTCAGTAGTACTGTCTTACATCATGTTAGTTTAACATAAATTTTAGGACGTAATATGGGTCTTACAAAAAAAAACGTAGATATAACAGACAGTTGTTTTCTCTTCTGTAAAGGGTACTGTCCCTATATTCCTGTGATCATTAAAGATTGTGCCCCTCAGGTAAAAGTAAAAGGGTTTATCTTTTTCAGGACCTAATTTGAGTCGTACAAAAAAAGGTAATATATTTTGATATGTTGTATCTCTCAATAGGCATCTGTCGTAACATCTATTATAAATTTAAAAAACTTGTTGCCCCCTAGGTAACATAAGTTACAAGAAGTCACACGTTGATGCTATATTTCCAATTTCATATTTTCATTTAAAGATTTTTTTTATCCCCATATTTTAGGTTGGTACTTTTTCAGTAGGTCACTGTCTTGAATCATCATGTAGTTTGACATAAAGTTTTAGGACGTATGGGTCTATCAAAAAAACGTAGAATATACCAGACATGTTGTTTCTCTTCTGTAATTTACTATCTTCAAATTCTTGTGGTCAAATTAAAAATTGCTGCCTCAGGTAAAAAGTAAAAGGTTTACTCAATTTTCAGCCCTACTTTGAGCTCGTACAAAAAAAGGTAATGAAATACTGATATGTTGATTCTTAATAGGTTACTGTCGTACATTCTATAGATATAATTTTAAAAACTGTTGCCCCCCTCAGAGTAAAAAAGCTACAATGAGAGGTTTTTTTATCAATACTAGTTGAATGCTATACTTCCAATTTTTTTAATTTTCAATCAACATATCATTTTGAAGCATTTTTTTATTGTTGTTGACGGATACTTGTGTTTCAGTAGGGTCACTTTGTCTTACTATTTGTCTAGTTAAGTTGGGCTTTTAACGATGATATTTTGAAGGGACGTAACTCATGGGTCTTACAGGAAAAAAGACTTGTTAGAAATAACAAGACATGGCTTGGTGTTCGTATGCTTGTGTTTTTTCTTAACTCCTTTTTTGTTTTAAGTTAACCCCTCCTAGGGAGGCACTCAGTTTTTTGATAATTTATTATAGACAGTACGACGCTTAGAACCACTAACATTTGAAGAAATCCCAATAACTTATACCCGTGATCAAATTAAAATTGTACCATCGAAATATATTTCTCAGGTAAAAAGATTAAAAAAGAGTTTTACTCCTTAATTTTTCAGGATACACTATATTAATGAAGTCCGCTACTATAAATTTAGATACGGGAGTCGTAAAAATTATATTAGATTGGTCCTTCGGAGGAAATTAAAAGTAAACTCTGTTTTGGATTTTATCATCTTTTCAATTGGTTATCACTGGTTCACCAAGCGCGTATCTTGAGGACAGTTCTAAGTAGAATCAAATATTAAAACAAATCCTGTTTTTGACACTTCCTGCTGAGATCATGCGTGAAAATTTGATGTAACAAAAGTCAACAAGCATTGATCCCCAGCTAGTATTCCAATTTTTCATATTTAATCATTCAAATATTTTGACCGCTATAACGG
>JABUQX010022288.1:0-7500 GCA_015478945.1 Trachelipus rathkii
GAGAGAGAAGAATAGTTCTTCGTTTGTCCTCAAGATTTCCTTTTCATATCTTTATTTTCCATTCAAACGCTTTGTTCGTTTTAAGTTCATCGTGGGTGTGTTTTGTTGCTGTTGGTGTTGGTGGGTGTGGTGGTTGTGTGATCATTAGTGGCTGTTCTTTGTTCTTGTTGTCTCAGTGGTTGAATTGTGTTGTGTGTTTGTGGGGCTTGGATTCGGTTCCTCGTGTTGTCTCCTCTTTCTAACTTAGATTTAATGAGCATTAATTCGCCTTCTTAATGAAGTCCTTTGAAATGGGCACTTATGGACTTCATAACAAATCATGTTCAGATCGCAATTTCCGTGAGAATGATGAGGAGAGCTTTAACCAGACTCATCAACTGAGGATACTTACATTGATTAAAAGAGTTTTTCAGAGAGAAAATCTTACTCCAATACTGATCATACCCTTGATTTTCATTTTTTTTCTTTCATCGAGTCAGAATATCCAGTTCTCAGGCAACATCTTACTGAAGAACCCCCATTCATCTGCTTAAACATCAACATTTAGAGGTGTAAGAGGGAACATTATATGGATCTATACTCTATTGATTTACTGCTCAAGTTTCACACAATCTCGTTTGCTGTGTGGGCACCTACCTCTTAGATCATGTTACGTTAAGGAATTTTTTTTATAATTTCCTACCCACCTGCGTAGACTTCCTCATCCTAAAATCAATTTCTTTTTCTCCTGGATGCTCTTGTTTCACTTTTGTCAAAACTTTGTCTCCACACCAATTTCCATCACTAAATATTACTAATTAAACAGCAATGTTGGGGAAATTCAACTGTTTCTGATCACAAAACGTTTTTCCTCTTAGTTCATCTGCCCTGTTTCCTTCCTGACCTGATTATAAGAATAGGAATCAAGTGAAAAAATGGGAAACAGAAAACTAAAGTTTTTCTAATTGACCAGTACTGATTTGAAGATAGCTGCTTTTAACTGCTTGTTACTAAGTTCATCAACGAAATGGTAAATGTTGGACTTGATTCTACATCATTCAAAAAGTTTTCATGGAAGTGAGGCCAGTTGCCTCAGAAATAGTACGATAGTTAGATGGTCCCATATGGAAACTTAGAGGACACATTACTGTCAGGAAACAATTAACAATAATTGACCCAATGGCTTTATGAAGAATTAAAAGAAAGTTCCTCGTGCGATTTTCATAGGCTATAAAAGTTCCTGCGTATTTATTATAATCTCTACTGGACCATACCTATGGACCAGCACGCAAAGAAGTCAGGCTGAGGATTCATGAATTTCCTTTTTCCGCTTGATTCTTTACAAAAGTCAATCTGAGTTTCTTTTTTTCAAATATCTTATTTATAACAGAAATAAGACTTTGTGATCAGGGGAGCTGAAAAGCGATAAGTTCACGAATGCCCATTAACTATTCCTTTACAATAAATTGACAAACATCATATTAAGATTTTTTATTCCCACCAATGGTTGCAGCAAGTAAATCTAGTGTTCTCTTCTGTAGCCTAATTCTGGTTTGAAAGATGTACATCCTCTTGGCATGATGAATGCTTTATTATTATTATTTTATTATTATTTTATTATATTATTATTTTTTTTTATTATTATTATTATTATGTATTATTAATATATTATTTATTATTATATTATTATTATTATATTATTTATTTTAATTATTATTTAAATATTATCAGATGTGTAAACGAGAAAATATAGTTATAGTAACAATGATACAAGAACCTGGGTATCAACAAACATTGGGTGAAAAAGTAAAAAAAAAAGTATAGGAAAAAGTAGGACTTTTTTTTTCAAAAAGGTAGGACATCTCGTCTCGAGAACTAACACGTGGCTTTTTACGACCCAAGCCCGTTATATATATATATATATATATATAATATATATATATATATATTATATATATTATATATATTATATATAATATATATATATTATATCTATATATATATATTATTATTGTATATTATTATAGATTATATTGTTTATTTTGGTTTATTTTTATTTATATTATGTTTGGTTTTAGTATATATATATATAATATATATATATATATTTTTGAAAATAATAGTATATAGTTGGAAAATATACAGACCAGATGCGGCTCAATGCTGAAAAAAATAATTATACAAATATAATAATAAATAATATATAATAATATAATATAATAATAATAATAATAATAGCATATAATAATAATAATAATAATAATCATAATATATAATAATAATAATTAATAATAATAATAATAATAATATAATAATAATAATAAAATAATAATTTCAATTCAAAATCTTTATTCGTGACGAAATTACATCACATTATTTACTTAGCCAATATTTTACAAAATTCATTTAGCATTAATTATAATAACAAATATTTCCCTAGTATCGAATGTCTACTAATAGCAAACGTGGGTCGTGTGCTTTGAGACCCGAATACAATTATAACATAAGTATAAGATAATAATATAATAATAATAATATAATATATAATAATAATAATAATATAATAATTGTAATAATAATAACCTTTGATTTTATAAAAGTTTTTTGATTTTATTTCCAAGTCTAATAGTTATCTGTACATAGTTTATTTTCTTAAATATCTGTTGAAAACAATTTACTAGAAGAAGAAAGATATATTTATTTACATTTCCCGAGCGTTTCGCTCTTCTAACTTGACTATCTTCAGAGGATTAATTCCGTTGTGAGCGATGATCTAATTAATATATAATATTAAATCAAAATGAATATTTAATAATCGTAAACAGATAATACCATTAAATTTGTTATGTTAATGTCTGGTTCTGCGTGTTTTGATGTAGAAGGCGTTCCGCAATTTTAGTTCTGGCTTCACATGATCATAATAATATTGTAAGTTTTTAGAATATTGCTAATAGTTGCATTGACCATGTGCCCGTTTTGAAATGTTCAAAGATCTTGCTGGGACTGTAGCGAGTTGATATGCCCTGTCCGACAATCGTTCGTCGTGTAACATATAATGTCGACGTACAGGTTGACTCAGGGCAGTTAAATGGTAACAAGTGAATGGTTGTCGGTCATCATCTCGCGTGTGCTAAGGAAGATGACAGTTGTTTGAACTTATGGTATAGTCTGACTTTAATTTTGAGGTGTCTTTAGTTTGGAGGTGAAGTTTAAAATATTACGAAGGCACTTTCCTTCTTTATTGAATCTATAGCCATTAGAAGTTTGAAGAAGAAATTTATTTCGATTTTCCCTGGATATTTTTGCTTCTTTATATAATTGTAATGGTTTTATTAGTTAATTTTCAACTGAATATTGTCGGTGATACAGTTCATTAAATTTTCTTAATGATGCGGCAGTGCATTTTTTCATCAAAAGTTTCCCAAGCATTGAACAATAGGTAATGTTATGCTCTGTAAACTAAAGATAGCAACAATAGATTTCATTGTATTTAAATAGTGAATTAAAATAATTGTAATTAAACAATTAATCAGTTTTCATTATTATTAAAATTAGAATTAATCCTCTGAAGATGTCTCAAGTTTTAAAGACGAAACGCGTCGGAATGTTAAATAAAATATCTTCTTCTACTCATGTACATCTGTTTTCAAAGATTTATTTTTAAGAAAATTTAACTATGTACAGAATAACTATTTAGACCTTGGAAATAAAATCAAAAATGTTTATATAATAATAATAATAATATAATTAATAAGTAATATAATAATATATATATAATAATAATAATATATATATGTATTAGGCTATAGATATATAGAATATGAGCACCGAGCACCGCGGATTATATAATTTTTATGTTTGTATAATCATTCAATATTTTGATATTTATATTTTGTGCCTATTAAAAGCGAAACCTTGCGGACGTGTTTTAACTACAAGCTATCCGGGCCAAAGAATAAAAGAATGGACAATCAAGAAGGGATATAGCTCTCTGAAAATGGTGAAGTCTAATGAAGGGTAGGAAGATGTGAGCTTTGGTTAACAAGTGGTCATGGTAGCAAGGATCAACAATGTGAAGGACGAAGCAGCGTTCATTACGCTATTTTTAGAAGGGAATGCTCTGGCTGTTTTTCTTCAAATGGACGAGGGAGATCAGAAAATTTCGAACAGCATCAAGGCTCGTTTGAGGGAGGCCTTTGGCATGAACGCATTTAGCGCGTATGGTGAGCTTTGCAATAAAAAATGGGAAGGAGAGCCGGTCGATGTATTTGTAACCGAGCTGAGGAGGTTAGCCTCAATAGCCAAAATAAAGGATGAAATGGTGCTACGAAGAGCATTTGTTTACGGGATGCCAACGTCAGTCGGAAAAGAGTTACGAGCAATGCCTGAAATAGAAGATATGGAATTTGGGAAAATATTATCAAAGGCGCGAGCGTTGCTAACACTAGAAAATGAGACTTTTATTGCCGCGGCTAAAGGCGAAGGAGGAGCAAGAATCTTTCAAAAATATTCAAGAGCTTCGATTAAATGTTTCTCATGCGGAGGGCCACATTTGAGGAAACATTGTAAAAGAAAATTTCAATGCTGGAATTGTGGCAAAAAAGGTCATTTTGCAATAGAATGTGAGGAGATGGGAAACGAGAACGGCGGGCTCGCTGCTTCGGAGGCGGACTCGTCGGAGCATTGAGAGGGAATTCCGAAGAATTATTTATTATAAGAATATTATTAAATGGAAGAAGGGGAAAGGCCCTAGTGGATTCGGGATGTTCTCTTTCTGTGGTGAAGGAAGATTGTTGCAATGAAATAGAAGGAATAAGTCGAGTCACCGCTTTCGATGGAAGAAAAATATCCGTGAAAAGGGGAAAAGTAAAGGTAGAGATAAGGGGGAGAGAAATTGAGAAGGAAGTAGTGTTGACTGAAGAGCTAATAAATGGTGTGGATATGATCTTAGGACTAGATATTATATTCCAACTTGGGGGCGTCGAATTGAAGAGAGATGGAGTAAGATTTGGTATTGAGAAGGAGGAGCGGAAGGATATTCGGGTTGCGGCGGTAAAAGGGAAGAAAACCTTGAAAATAGAAGATAGGGACTTTGATGCGTATTTCGATGGGAATTATTGGGAAGTGCGGTGGAAATGGAAAGAAGGCAGGAGTCCGGATTGGAGGAACTCTGTGGAGTGTTATGAGGGAACAATGAAGGGAGATATAAAAGAGAAGTTTAATACTGAAGTCGAGAGATGGATCTCAGAAGGTATTTTAAAGAAAGTGGAACAGGGTGAGAAGGAGGGAAAGAATGTGATTCCAATGATGGCAGTGAACCAAGAGTCTAAAGGAAAAATAAGGCCAGTGTTGGACTTCAGGAAGTTAAACGATCACATAGAATGCCATACTGGAGATGAGATAGTTGCATGTGATGAAACTCTGAGGGTTTGGAGGAGAAAAAAAGGCAAAATTAAGCTGGTGGATTTGAAAGCGGCGTACTTGCAGTTGAGGGTAGATAAAAGTCTTTGGAAATATCAGGTGGTGAAGTTTAAAGGAGAGATGTATTACTTAACTAGATTGGGTTTCGGAATAAATTGCGCTCCAAGGATAATGATGAGAATTTTGAGAGAGGTTTTGGCACAGGATGAAAGAATAAGAGAAGCGACCAGCCATTACATCGATGACATAATTGTGAATGAAGACATCGTAGGAGCGGAAGATGTAGTCTTATATTTAGCAAGCTATGGATTGGTGACGAAACCAGTAGAAGGTCTTGTGGATAACAGAGTGTTAGGATTGAAAATAATAAAAAATAAAGAAGGGAAATTAGAGTTTAGAAGAGGTGGTGAATTACCAGACCTAAAGGAAGGGAATCTTTCAAGAAGAGAAGTATTTTCAATTTGTGGTAAATTGGTGGGACACTACCCGGTTGTAGGTTGGCTAAGGGTAGCCACAAGCTATTTGAAAAGACATGTGGAAGGAAAGAGTTGGAATGATTTGGTCGATGATAAGGTCATTCGAGTATTAAAGGAAATGTTAGAGGAAGTGAAGGAAAGAGACCCAGTAAAAGGTTTTTGGAGGGTTTCGGATGAAGATAAGGGAGTAGTATGGTGTGATGCAAGCAATCTGGCCATAGGGGCGGCGTTGGAAATTGGGGGAAAGATTGTTGAAGACGGATCGTGGATCAGAAAGAAGAACGACGTGGGTCATATTAACGTTGCAGAATTAGAAGCGGTTATTCGAGGAGTGAATTTGGCATTAAAGTGGGGTCTGAAAGAACTGGAAATTAAAACAGATTCGATGACGGTAGTCAATTGGTTAGGTTCAGCAATTACAATGGAAAGAAGAGTGAAAACAAGAGGCTCAGCAGAAATGCTAATCAAGAGAAGATTGGGGGTTCTAAGTCAGCTGATAATAGAGTTCGGGTTATCAGTGAGTGTAAAGTTTGTAAGATCAGAGATGAATAAAGCTGATAGTTTAACCAGAGTCAGGAAATCTTGGATGGGAATTTTCGAAGAAGGAGAGCAGAGGGAAGAGGAAATTGCTGCCGTCGCGAATATCGAAAAGGAAGTTAAGGATTTGCACGAAAAACATCATTTTGGGGTGAATAGAACCTTGTATCTGACGAAGATGGTTGTACCGGAAGCCACGAGGAAAGTGGTGGAGAAATGCGTGAAGGATTGCAAAGCGTGCCAATCAATAGATCCTGCGCCAGTAAGGTTCGGGAAAGGGGAATTAGGAGTAAGCAGGAATTGGTGGAGGGTGGCGATCGACGTCACGCATTACAAAGGGAAGCACTACCTGTCAATTGTTGATTGCGGACCGAGCAGATTAGCAATTTGGAAAGTTTTGAATAATGAGACGGCAAGAGAAATCATTAGGAAGTTGGAGGAAGTGCTTGTGGAAAGGGGGCCAATGAAACAACTTATGATGGATAACGGTACGGCGTTCAGATCAACTGATGTAGAGAGGTTGTGTAAAAAATGGAATATTGAACGGGTCTTTAGAGCAGCAAACAGAGCAAGTGGCAATGCAATAGTAGAGAGAAATCACAGGACAATCAAGAGAATGGCAGAAAGGGGGGGAATTACCCCGGAGGAGGCAACGTTTTGGTACAATATGTCGCCAAAGAATGGATTAGAAGATAAGAGCGTCCCTCATAGGTCTATTTTCAAATATAGATGGGGGCATCCACTTGAAAAAATGAAGTCTGTGGATTCTGGTAGAAGCGATTCAAGGTTCAAAATTGGAGAGGAGGTGTGGGTAAGACCTTTGCAAAATAAGTGTACAACGAGATGGATGAAAGGAAAGGTAACAAGAATAAATTCTAAACTTTAAGAGTACTAAACAGAAAATCCGATGACTATAAGATTTGAGGAAAGTAGTGTGATGAATTTGAAAATTTTGGAAGACACGTGTAAGTAGGATATAGATATTAATAGATAGTTGAGCACCGCGGGATTGATAATAAATTTATTTATATATAATCATTCAATATTTATATAATTATATATTTGGGTCTTCGATTAAAGTTGAAAC
>JABUQX010022288.1:12500-20000 GCA_015478945.1 Trachelipus rathkii
ACTGAAACGCTACCTTTCCAAACCTGGGTGTGGGTTCGGTTTTCCACATTCATGCGAAATATGCGAAGTAGGAGGGATTGCCCTTGTGTGTCTTAGTTGACTATTGGTATCTTCTTTCTTTTCACCGCTAACCATTCCAATTTATGCTGAGTTCTTTCTTTTCTATTTACTGCACAATATATATATATATATATAATAATATATATTATATATATATATTATATATATATATATATATATATATATTATATATATATATAAAAATATTATATATCATATATATTATATATATATATATATATATATAGTATAGTATAAATATATATAATATATATATATATATATATATATATTATATATATATAATCATATATATATATATATAATATATATATATATATATATATATTATTATCTTATATATAATATAATATATTATATTCTATATATATTTTATAATACTATATATATATAATATTATATAATTATATATATTATATATTATATAAATATAATTATATATATATATATATAATATTTATATATATAATGAATCTAACTGTCCTTTGTAATCCTACCTTACATTATGGTATAGGCTTAATATTTTAACTAATATCAACAGATGTTAACAGAAAAAATTAAAGCTAGCAAACTATGTTGAACCACTATTTCTGTGTTTAATGAAAAAATGTTTTTTAAAATGAAGCTACAACCTCATTGGACAAGTAATTTGTGTTAACAACATCTACTCTTTTATAGAAGTAAATGCAGGTAAATTTTATGTTTATATTAATTTAAGTAACGTAACGTCAAGGCAATCTCCTATATCCATGATCTGATGAAATTGAACTATAACGTTAACTGAGCTGTGTTGAATTTAATAGAGTGCCGTCACGGAGTATAATTTTCAATGCTACTTGGAACTTACACTTTAAAGATTGAGAAATCGACTGACACATAAATCCTTGATATTATATATACATATCAACATTAAAAAAAGCATTAGATTAGGGAAATATACAACAACACAGTTCTTTCTAAAATTAAAAGGCATATAAAGATGAGTGAGGAACGACCCTCGTATCGGCACGAGAAATGCGCAGAAATGAGGATTGCAACTACCGTTCGACATATATATCATATTATATAATATATATATTATATATTATTATATAATATATATATTATAGTAATATAATATTATATATATTATATATATATATATATATAGTATATATATATATATAATATATATATAATATATATTTATATTAATAGTATATATTATTAATTATATACTATATATAATTCTAATGTAAAACGTACTTTACGGCACATCCGGACGACGGTTGGTTCAAAAAATTCCGCAGGTAGCTCTATAAGAAGAAACCTGTTCGGTAGTGCGGGGGCGGGGCAGCGTCTCCCACTGCCCCCCTGACGACGCCCCTGCGTAGTTAAGTAATATAACTAATAATAATATTGTTTACTATTTTTAATACTCAATGATAGCTTAATTGCTTCGATATATACATATATATATATTTATATTATTATATATATATATATATATATATATATATATATATATATAGTAGTCTATATATATATATATATATATTATATATATTATATTTACTATAGATAGTATCAATAGATAAAATTCAAGCAGTAAATCGCTAGGGTTATGAAGTAGAATAATAGCGAGGCTGAAGTAAATTTTTAAACAGAATAAATTAAATATAAAATATTCTCTAAGATACTGTCTCATATATTTATTATGCGTATATCTTGTGTGTTTTAAGATACTTCAGGCCTCCTATTATTCTTTATATATATAGTATTATATATATATATATATTATTATATATATATATATATATATATATATATATATATATATATATATATATATATATATATATATATATATATATATATATATTTTTATATAATATTATATATATTACTATAAATATATATATATATAAAAGAGAGAGAGAAGAGAGAGAGAGAGAGAGAGAGAGAGAGAGAGAGAGAGAGAGAGAGAGAGAGAGAGAGATATTTTATTATTTTTAAACATTTCTGGTGGAAAGAAGTTTAAAATGCCCACATATAACCCACCAAAGTTGTTTAACCCAATACAGTTTCAAGTTACAGGGGAAACGTTTCCGCCGATGAATGGCGTTTGAAAGTGTGTAATTCAAAACAATTGAAGAAGAAAGACTTTATAGAGTACATGAGAGATTAAGCATAGCGGTTAAGGTTAGGATCATGAAATCTGGATAGAAAAAGAATGAGTTTGTGTGAAAAGGCGAGTCTCATATACTCCTCAATGAAAAAGGTATTCGCCTAGAGTCCAGAGTTGGCCGACGCACCAGGTGCGGTGCTGTGCGGTGCGGTGCGGTGCGGTGCGCCAAACAAATCCAGTGTACCGATGCGGTGCAATTTTTAAAATATAGAGGTGCGGTGCGCTGTGTGGAGAGCGGTGCGCATTGAAACATAGAGGTGAGGTGCGGTGCGACAAAAAGGACTTTTGGTGCGATGCGGTTCGTGGTGCGCTTACCCTAGTGCGGTGCAGTGCGGAAAATTCCGGTGCTCGACCAACACTACTAAAAATGTTTCTTCTCTTCAAGCAAGTTGAACATTTTCTTTTTTCGTGATTTATTGATTTACAGGGTTGGCCGAACTCCGGAAATTTGCGCACCGCACTAGAGTAACCGCACAACGCACCGCACCGCAAGGCGCCAAAAGTAATTTTACCGCACGGCATCTTTATGTTTCAAAGGGCACCGCGCTTCGCACCGTACCGGGACGCTGGAATTGTGTGCCGGCCGCACCGCACCGCACCAAAAGTAATTTATATCGCACAGCATTTCTATGTTTTAATGCGCACCGCGCTCCGCACGTACGGGACACTGGATCCGTTCCAACCCGCCGCGCGGCGTGCGCACCGCACCTGGTGCGTCGGCCAACCCTAAATTGTGTTCCAGGAACGTCAGGATTTATCGGTGCGTTCCATCAGTATTAATCGGAATTTTTCTTAAAATTCAACGAAAATATCGATTTTCGTGGGACGTTTGGATGTAAACAAATATAAATATACGAGTATGTTATTATTAATATGACCTCCTCAAAAAATGACCTCCTCAAAAAATGACCTCCTCAAATAATGACCTCCTCAAAAAATGACCTCCTCAAAAAATGACCTCCTCAAATAATGACCTCCTCAAAAATGACCTCCCTTAAATAATGAACTCCTCAAATAATGACCTTCCTCAAAAAATGACCTCGATTCAAAAATGACCTCCTCAATAAATGACCTCCTCAAAAAATGACCTCCTCAAATAATGACCTCCTCAAAAAATGACCTCCTCAAAAAATGACCTCCTCAAAAAATGACCTCCTCAAATAATGACCTCCTCAAAAAATGACCTCCTCAAAAAATGACCTCCTCAAAAAATGACCTCCTCAAAAAATGACCTCCTCAAATAATGACCTCCTCAAAAAAATGACCTCCTCAAAAAATGACCTCCTCAAATAATGACCTCCTCAAAAAATGACCTCCTCAAAAAATGACCTCCTCAAATAATGACCTCCTCAAAAAATGACCTCCTCAAAAATGACCTCCTCAAAAAATGACCTCCTTAAAAAATGACCTCTCAAAAAATGACCTCCTCAAAAATGACCTCCTCAAAAAAATGACCTCCTCAAAAAATGACCTCTTCAAAAAATGACCTCCTCAAAAAATGACCTCCTCAAAAAATGACCTCCTCAAAAAATGACCTCCTCAAAAAATGACTTCTTCAAAAAATGACCTCCTCAAGAAATGACTTCTTCAAAAAATGACTTCCAAAATAATGCCTCCTCAAAATGCCTCCTCAACACATGACCTCCTCAATAATGAACCCCTCAAAAAATGAACCTCCTCAAAAAATGACCTCCTCAAATAATGAGCGCTCCTCAAAATGACCCTCCTCAAAAAATGATCCTCCTCAAAATGACCAATTCTCAAACATGACCTCCTCAATAATGACCCTCCTCAAAAAATTGAGCTCCTCAAAAAATGACTCCTTCAAAAAATGACTCCCTCATAAAATGACCTCCTCCATAAATGACTTCTCAACAATGACCCCTCAAATAATGACCTCCTCAAAACTGACCCTCCTCAAAAAATGACCTCCTCAAAAAATGACCTCCAAGAAATGACCTCCTCAAAAAATGACCTCCTCAAATAATGACCTCCTCAAATAATGACCTCCTCAAAAAATGACCTCCTCAAAAAATGACCTTCTCAACAATGACCTCCTCAAATAATGACTCCTCAAAAAATGACTCCTCAAAAAATAACTATCCTCAAATAATGACCTCCTAAAAAATGACCTCTCTCAAAAAATGACCTCCCAAAAAATGGACCAAAAATGACCTCCTCAAATAATGACCTCATCAAAAAATGACCTCCTCAAAAAATGACCTCCTCAAATAATGACCTCCTCAAAAAAAATGACCTCCTCAAATAATGACCTCCTCAAAAAATGACCTCCTCAAAAAATGACCTCCTCAAAAAAATGACTCCTCAAATAATCGACCTCCTCAAAAAAATGACTCCTGCAAAAATGACCTCCTCAAATAATGACCTCCAAATAATGACCTCCTCAAAAAATGACCTCCTCAAAATGACCTCCTCAAAAAATGACCTCCTCAAATAAATGACCTCCTCAAAAATGACCTCCTCAAAAAATGACCTCCTCAAAATAATGACCTCTTCAAATAATGACCTCCTCAAAAAATGACCTCCTCAAATAATGACCTCCTCAAAAAATGACGTCCTTAAATAATGACCTCCTCAAATAATGACCTCCTCAAAAAATGACCTCCTCAAAAAATGACCTTCTCAAATAATTTCTTCAAATAATGACCTCCTCAAAAAATGACCTTTTCAAAAAATGACCTCAAAAAATGGCATCAAAAAATGACCTCCTCAAATAATGACCTCCTCAAATAATGACCTCCTCAAAAAATGACCTCAAATAATGACCTCCTCAAATAATGACCTCCTCAAAAAATGACCTCTCAAAAAAATGACCCTCAAAAAATGGACTCCTCAAAAATGACTCCTCAAATAATGACTTTCCTCAAAATGACTCCTCAAAAAATGACCTCAAAAAATGACCTCCTCAAATAATGACCTCCTCAAAAAATGATCTCAAAAAATGATCTCAAAAAATGACCTCCTCAAAAAATGACCTCCTCAAGGAATGACCTCCTCAAATAATGACCTCCTTAAATAATGACCTCCTCAAAAAATTACCTCCTCAAAAAATGACCTCCTCAAAAAAATGACCTCAAAAAAAATAATTTAATCAATATAAAAAAATACGAATGTGGAAATGTAAAGCAAAAACATGGGCGATATAAAAAGTTATTTAAAAACTTTGACGACAACCATCATTAATATTATTGGAACAAACTGAAAACGGAGCAAATTAAAGAAACGAATTCGTTAATATTTTCCTGATTTAAAGTTAATTGATTATTATAAAAAATTATGAAATAATGGTACTACTAAATTTTGTACAAATTATATTTACTTAAGAAGGTTGATAAAAGGTATTAATATAAGAGCCTAACTTCCCAGTGTTTGTTTACTTCACTTAACCATTCAATATTAACTTCAATAAAAATTAAAGTTCCCTCAAAAGTTAAACTTGTCCAAACGGTGATTTTTTGAACAAGTTTTTCTTCCAAAACATGTCTTTTTCGGACAACTTTGTCATATGACATATTCTGCTTTGTCAAGAAGATAATGAATAAATCTTGCCTGGTCCAACTCTTGAACAAGTTTTTTTTTAAGATTCGTCCAGACAGCCAAACACTTGTCCAAAGTTTATTGATAAGTTTAAAAATGTTAAATCTACAAATCTGTCAGTCAGTTGGATAAATCTTTAGGCAGGCCTTATAAATGTCAATAGGACAAATGCTTAGACTGAAAAATGCCAATAGGACAAATCTTTAGGCCTTAAAAATGTCAATACGACAAATCTTTGAGCCTTAAAAATGTCAATACGACAAATCTTTAGGCCTGAAAAATGTTAATTGGACAAATCATTAGGTAGGTCTTAAAAATGTCAATAGGACAAATCTTTAGGCCTTAAAAATGTCAATTGGACAAATCTTTAGGCCTTAAAAATGTCAATTGGACAAATCTTTAGGCCTTAAAAATGTCAAATGGACAAATCTTTAGGCCTTAAAAATGTCAATTGGACAAATCTTTAGGCCTTGAAAAATGTCAATTGGACAAATCTTTAGGCCTTAAAAATGTCAATTGGACAAATCTTTAGGTCCGTTCGACAAATTTACGTTTAGAGTGTTGGGAATTTCTATATTTAAATCTTCCTGCAGTAGCGGAAATCTATTGCCATAGGATTGAAAATGGGACACTAATGGGCAGTTTCAATTCAATATTCTTCAATAATATTCTCCGTGGAAAATAAAATATCCTAATTAAATCCTAATAAAATAATCCTAATAATATCCTAAACTATAAATTAATAAACTGTAGCATTGCAAACAAATAGCGATCAAGTTAAAACAATTTGCAATTATAAGGTCAGTAGAATGACTTAGATCGTTACACCATGCGATCCTACCCTAATTTGATCGTCATTTGATTGTAAAGTTATAGATTTGAAACTGATAGTTTACGATTTAAATCCGGATGTTCGTGGACCACACCCACATTAGACTACACCGTCAAACTCATCGACAATGTTGAGTCGCATTCAATGTATAGCAATCATCTTTGGCCGCATATAATATATATATATATATATATATATATATATATATATATATATATATATATATATATATATATATATATATATATATATATATAATTAATTAAAATTATAATTTAAAAAAAATTATATTATATTAATATAATATATATAATATATATATATATTATATATATATATATATATATATAATATATATATTAATATATATATATATTATATATGGAATCTCACCCTCCTTTCAGATCGCCAGTAGGCTTTCGACGTTCGAGGTCAACTGGTGACATTCTTTCCTATGTCACTGATTTATGGTCTTCTGCCCTTAGGGACTATGGGAAGTCATGTGTGGTGGCGCTTGACATATTCAAAGCCTTTGACCGGGTATGGCATACGTCACTGCTCCCTAAGCTTCCTTCCTTTTGGTTTCCTCTTTCTGTTTGCTCACTTTTGTCTAGTTTTTTCTTAGATCATTCTATATCAGTACCAGTACTTGTTGATGGAGCGACCTCTTCTTCCTTTCCTGTTAACTGTGGTGTTCCACAAAGTTCTGTTTTATCTCCAACTTTATTCTTATTATTCATTAACGATCTTCTTAGCTGCTCATCTAACTCTATTCATTCTTATGCCGATGACTCAACTCTCCATTCTTCCACTCATTTCAAATCTGCTCTCTCTCTTTTCGCTTCTAGAGTTGCTTCTCGAC
>JABUQX010022288.1:35000-37500 GCA_015478945.1 Trachelipus rathkii
AAGACCCGAATTGTAATATTTTTTTTTGGCAAAAGATTAATCTACTAGTTTATATTTACAATTATATATATATATAGGTATATATATATATATATAATAATATTATATTAATTTATATATATATTAATATTTTATATATACTTACTCTCGCGCAGCGAAGTAAGTTTGTACACGGCACGATCGCGCGCAAGGCGCATTTTGGAGGCGAGCCTCTTCACGAGTGGTTTCCTGCTATGCATGTGCGGCAACCTGCTGTGCATCTACTCTATGGTATTGTTTTAGTTTATTTAACTCAATAAATACCTAATGCAAAAATAATTTAACTACTAAAATAATTTGAAAATGAATAAAAAAATCTTCTTTTAAGAAAATATAAAAAGTGCACAAATCGACATTTTGAAAAACCACAAATTTTTAGTTTTAAATAAATAAAATCTTTTATTTCTGATTTTCATCGGATATAAAATGCATTTCTTACTTTTAAATCCATTTAAGTACGTATATATATATATATATATAATAATATATATATTATATATATATATTATATTATATATATATATATATATATATATATATATATATATATATATATATATATATATATATATATATATATATATAAAATATATATTATATTATATAGCGGTGACTGACTAGTAACCTTTTGACTACTTCGGGCTCTCTCTCTCTCTCTCTCTCATCTTCTTCTTCTCTTCTATATATATATATTATATATATATATATATATATATTATATATAATCTATATATTTTATGTATATATTTGATATAATTATATATATATATATATTATATATATATATATATATATATATTTAAACACCAAATTATATTCACATTAGATACTGGTTATTTGCTACTTTACAAGTTTTCTTTAATTTAAAACTGATTCTATGGGTAACTGTTATTGTTTTTCTTTCATTATTCTTTCATTGTTTTATTTTACTATTTATTATTATTATATTATTATTTATTTTATTATTTTATTATTAATATTTTATTATTCCTTTATTATTTTTATTTATTTTACTAAATATTTTTTTGTTATAAATTATTATTTATTATGGTTATAGTATTTAGAGTAAGAGAATGCAAATGCTAAATTCAGGGTAATTAGAAATTTAAATATTAATTAATTATTTTTATCCGAAAAAAAATGTGCATTAGGAACAAATAAATGTTTATTTTAAAATATTTAAATAAAAAGAGTGTTTTATTTGATTCCTAAGTAGGAAAAAAAACAACCTGTAAAAAAATTAAATTCACGAACGTGTATTGTGTATACTGTCTTAAAATTTTCTCTCGGCTATTTCGGAGAAGAACGAGCTGTCACTTTTCTAATTGATTAAAAAATAGCATTATTTAATGACGATGATTCTTACACTTTTTGTTTAAATTTTAAATAATCTTTTTTACTGTTATTTTAATGTAATAATTTCTTTTCATTTATGACCAATTTTTCGCAAAAAAAAAAAAAAGTTTTGTTGTAACTTTATGAAATTTGTAGAAGAAATCGATCGTTTCTATAATGATAACTCGTGCTAAGCCCGAGTGTAGGAGTCGCCTCTTATATATATATATATATATATTATTATATACGTATATATATATAGTATTATATATATTATATAATATATATCTATAGATATATATATATATATATATATATATATATATATATATATATATATTATTATTATATATTATTATATAATATATTATAACAGAGAGAGAGAGAGAGAGGAGAGAGAGAGAGAGAGAGAGAGAGAGAGAGAGAGAGAGAGAGAGAGAGAGAGAGAGAGAGAAATGTGTGTGTTTGTACCATTTCATTCCAAAGTTCGGTGAGGAAGGCAATGGCATTAATTAGGGACTCTCGATTGCCCAGCCCAGCCCAGTCCAGTGTAACTCGATAGAGGAACGTGAACAACGGAAAAACGGGCAAAGTAACTAATAATAATAATAATAATAATAATAATAATAATAATAATAATAATAATAATAATAATAATAAACATTGAATTAATTTTATTTTTTTTAATTGAATTTAGTTAAAGACTTAACTTTACCTTTAAAATATAATAATTAAAAAGTAAAAGTTCCAATAATTATTTATCGAACAAGGATTAAGAAATTACATAAATTATAAATTTATCAAAGCGAGGAAAAAAAATAATTCCAAAATTTGTGATCGCTAAAATAAAATAAATAAAACTATTAAATTTACAAATGTTTACAAATAAAAAAATTAAATAAAGAAATAAATTACCAGAAAATTAAATAAATAAATAAAAATAAAAAATAAATAAATAAATAAAAATGAGAAATTACGGTCTCACAATGTGGTTTAATAAATGTAGCTCCACAGGTGAAGCTCAGAAAGAATCATGTAAAAGAACACCTTTTTGCAAAATATGTCGGCGTCATTTGTCATTTTAATATATATATATATATATATATATAATATATATATATATATA
>JABUQX010022289.1:0-25509 GCA_015478945.1 Trachelipus rathkii
TAATGATGGATACTATAAGAGAATTGGAATAAAATTTATAAATTACAAATAATAATGAATGATATATTTACGACTATATTATTACTGAGAAACTAGATTATAACTTTGGGAAAAATCAGCAGTACTTCCCACTATTACTATGCATAATTTATAGTGATTTATTAAAATTTTCTTCTTTTATATATATATAATAATATATATATATATATATATAAATATATATAATATTAATATAATATATTATATATATATATATATATATAATATATATAGTTAATATAATATATATATTTATATATATATATATATATATAATAGTAATATATATATATTATTTAATATAATATATTATAATATATTAAATATCACTATTATATATATAATATACTTAATATAATATTATATATAATATAGTATAATATATAATATATATATATATATTATATATATATAATATATATAATAGTATATATATAATATATATATATAATAATATTATGTTTCTTTGGGTAATTTATGTCACTTGTCGATAAACCTCGGAGGTAAATATAATTTGATAAATATTTGCAACCAAGAATTATGTAAATTGAGAATCCTGTCCTGGCAGCCCCTAAGGTTAAACTGTTTTGGAAACTACTTCTGTAATTATAGGAAGTAATTGTAAAAATATATATATATAGTATATATATGTTATAGTAATTATATATTATGTTATAGGTATTATGAGAATATATACTAATTAAGTATATATTAATAGTATATATATATGATATATACTATAATATAGTATTATATATAATTATATATAATATATATATATATATATATTAATATATAAATATATATATATATACATAATATATATATATATATATATATATTATATTATAATGTCTAGAATACAATATATATATATAATATATTATATAATATATATTAATATCCAAGAATACATAAAGTTTAATAAATATTAATATTAATAAATTAATTATATATAATTATTATTAATATATTAAATATTATAATATTAATATATTAATATAAATCTCTAATAACCCTAAAACACAACAGGATTGGGTGGACTTAATCCCATATACCCTCATATGGTCACATGTAATATTACTATTAGTTTTAAATATCTGTGGCTAAGGATTCTTTAACTTCGAGGTTTTTCACCCAAAGTGTCAGTAAAGAGGGATGATTTGTAGCTTTTTTCAGAGCCGCATTCCTTTCTTGTTTGTGAATTATTCGTATAACCTAATGAATGCCTATTATATAATTTGGAACTATATGAATTTATAACCTATATAGAGCCGTTAGTTAGATTGCATGCAAAATGTAATTATAATCATATTTAAATATATATAAATTAGTATTATATATTATATATATATATTAAATAATGTTAATAATAAATATAGTATTATATATTATATATATTTATTATTATAGTATATATATATATATATATATATAGGATATTATTTGATATATATATATATTATATTAAATATATATAATATTTAATATATATATAATATAGTATATATATGATATATATATATATATATATATATATTATAAATATATCTCTTTTCTTTAAAATATTTCAATATTTAATATAGGTCTTTAATTATTCACATAATGAAAAAAGGTTAATCTCTCTCTTCTCTCCCTACTATATTTTTCTTGCGCTTGCTGCGTCTTTCGTGGCGATCATCATACTTCACTGTATTAGGTTACTTACAAGTAATTAATATATATAATTATTTCTTTTATATTATTTATTTTATTGTAGTTAATATCGATAATATTAATATTAATATAATATATATATATATATAGTATAATTATATTATAGTATATATATAATAAATGATATGATTAATAATAATATTAATATAATATATATATAATATATAATATTAGTATATTAATATTATATTATAAATATATAATAATAATTATATTATATATATATTAATATAATATATATAAATATATATAAATAATAATATATATATTAATATTATAATATAATTATATATTATATATTAATATAAATTATATATATTAATTTATTAATATATATAATATATATTATAAATAGTATATATATATATTATATATATTATTATATATATAATACTATATATATATTATATAATATAATATAAATAATATAATATAATAGTTAATTAATATATTAATATATCAATATTAAAATATCTAGTACTTAATAATATATATATATATATAATAATAAGTATATGTTAATATATATATAATATTTATAAATTAATATATATATAGTAAATATATATTATATGATTATATATATATATAATATATATATATATAATTAGTAATAATATATTAAATATATATATAACATATATATATATATATATATATGATACTCAAACCGTATTTAGATATATAATATTATATATAAAGAATAATATATAATAATTTAGTATATATAATGTGATATATATATATATATATTATAGTAATAATATATATATATATATAATATATATAGTATATATTAATAGTAGTTAATATATATATATAGTATTATATATATATATATATAGTATTATATAAATTATATAGTTTAACATTGAGTATCTGTATTAATGGAGCTTCATGAAATAATTGCTACAATTTATGGCGACTAAATTTTGTTTTTACAATATAATATATTATCTAAAAAATGGTTATATACAACTGAGGAGGACATAAATAGCGTTTAGATGTTATTCTCTATATCATTCTTCTTAGAGAAAAGATCATGTTAACTTATATCTAAAGACCGATTCTATTGAAAAAGAGAACTCATCTATTTCGGGTACATGATATATTTAATAGCTCGCTTATCTGAAGATAACAATGTTTACTTTGAGCGGTATATGTTACATCATGGGGTTAATTTTTATTAGCACAATTGGATATATTGGAATACTAGTCTAGTAATAGTTCACCATCAATAAGAGTTATCCGCCGAGAGATTACACTCGTACGTGCTATATAGTGGTGATTACGACTAAAGCCCGTTACATTTCTTCTTACAAACCTTGAATTATGAATGTAATGAGTTTTATTAATCAGAAATGCCTTATCGTACGACAATATGCCTTTATAGGTCTTATACTATTTGCAAGAGTAAGTATAATACGGGAGTTGTGTCACAAAAGTACTCTGTCTATCATGGTAAAAGAACGTTCTCTTTTGTATTTTCTAGAGAAAGACAGACTATACCAGTGACTACGTCTTTTTTTCTACAATTGTCTATAATAGACTTGTGAAAGATGGACTTATATGTTGTAAGGAGAGAAGAATTGGAGGAGGAGAGAACAAAAATATCAAAATACAATCGCATCTCACTCAGAAAGATGGATTTAGTCGTTAACAGAAGTGACACGAAAGAGGGTTAAAATCAAAATCCTCACTCTTATGTTATAAACTTGAGAGATTAGAATCTTAAGCTTTATAAGCTCTACTGATAGGATGCAGACTCTCACGCTCTTTTGAAACAACAAGGTACATTCATTTTAGACAGTGCGATAAAATATTCGGCGAATTATAGAAAGCCAAGGAAAGATGATGTCCTATAGAAGCTCGGCATTACCATTAACAAAAAAATGAGATCATTGGAATTAAAAATCTAAAAGCTTAAGGTACAGATTCGTTCGTGTATTTAAAACATGAGATATGCGTGCACAAATAGGGAGATATTATAGCATAATAGGCTTTATTTGCTCTAATTCGAAAGATTCTATATTAGAATACACAGATAGAGGAAATGATACAATAACCCATATCTTGTTGCAAATCGATTTAAGATTCACTGCAAAAAAGAAGTCATTTATTTACAAATCGAACGATTGCTCAGTTCAGAAAATGTCACCTCTATGGAATATTGAGTTTTATGCAAAAGTATTCATAGCCATCTAGAAATAAAGATATATTACAGTAGAGTGTTAATGACACAAGAAACAAGAGAGGAAATTTTAGTTTCACATCTTTCCTTCTACGGCTATAAAGTCTCAACGGATGACGTGACTCTAAAGGCCGAATTAGTTTTACTAATGAAACAGAGTGAGTAAAATAATTAAATATATTATATATATAAGGAGAAATGCGATGAGAGATGAGGATCAAGTAGAAAGGAAGATACCGATGTATAATCGATATTGATTTTATTGTTGAATGTCAACATGCGCAAAAAATGATGAGAAGTTAGTAAATTGATGGCTACTCAGAGAGAGAGCGGAGAGACAATCAAATGAAGAAGATAGTGTTGAGTGAAGTTGTGCACCACTCAGCCGCTCCATAAGCGACTACCTTTAAGATAATTTCCTATGGCCTTTGAAATGTTAATTCCATGAGGTGTGAGGGTTCGAGACTTTACAGTTAGCAGTGCTGTGATGTTCGAGCACACAACAAGGACAATTTCCTAACTCGATACGCACTGCGACAAATATCATTAGTAGTGTCATGGTCGAGTCAATAGATAAGTCTAAAGGAGGAGCACATACCCCAAAATTAATGGCAATTGTTCAAAGCATCGACAGAAACATTAGAGAAGGTCAGGCAATCCTTAGAATTCAGTGAGACAAGATGGGTGACTATATCAGTTCTTCTGAATCTTGTAAAAGCTTCATTTGGAAGTCTCAGAGAATATTCTCGCAATATAGAATAATTATAGACTCAAATGCTGGTACTCTAGGTACTCATACTCTTCACGTACGAGAAATCGGATATTAATTGACAGTTATGTTTAACATATACTAATAAGCACTTAACTATACGATGTCCTATTTTATAAAATCAATTAAAATATCGAAACACATAACTTTTCGTTACAACAAAATAATGTTGTCAAGCGAGAAGGAGCGTGTACATGAGCAGGTAAAAATTTTTTTATAGAAGAAGGTAGTATATTTTAGCAACATGAGATTAAAAATTACCACCTGGAAGAGGGAGAGAAATGTTAAGTTGAAAGCGAAGAGATATTGACTCATTTGTCGGTATCTCTCTGTGTGAATGCCAACTACTTCCCGGCGGCTCGAGATAACATAATCATCCTCTCAGATCGTATAAGTATTCCATTAAATATTATCCAAGAAGCAAAAATGTTCATTGTGAAACTAGAAGTTGTATGATCAAAACCCACTTATCGATAAGTAACACTCCTGGATTCAGAGTCATATTATGAGTTCCAGCAGTTCAAAGACGTGCAGCCTTGTGGCATCTCATAAAGAGTCATAAATTGGAACACAATGACACCAGGATTGTGAAGAGATCCATCCGGCTGAGGAATAGACGAGTGAGAAAATAGACAATCTACCTAGAAACCACTTCAGTCCTAAGAAGAGAGTTAACATAGAAGGACATAAGATATGCACAAGCATTGTGATGAATATAATCTTTGAATCGTGGAGCTAGAAAATATAGCGGAGGAAGTTGCACGAGAGAGAAGAAATACCTTAGCTATCTAATCTAAATCCATGACAGAGAGGGCCAGACTTTGAGCACATACCGCGAGGTACCTTTCGCCTCCTAGTGCAATGTGAATGGTGAAGCTCTCTATCTTCTGTTTTTAAAGAGAGTAGGGCCATATATCATCGGATTTATAAAGACAAATCGTAAGGTCCTTAAAGAAGGATTTTAATCTAAAGAATGTTATAGAGATGTCTTAAAAAAAAAAAGAGTGGGTAGATAGTATATTTATATTACATATGCTCATGCAGTTCAAAGAGAAACAATTTAAATATATTATGCTTGATTTAAAGTGTATTTTAATAATTTCTTTTTTATTTCAAGAGTGAAAAAAATCTATAATCAGCCTAAGTGAGAAAGCCATTTAGAGATCGTTCGTTGGAGAACTCGTTGTTTTAAACACCATAAGTTCACACAATGGTAGAGGGATATGTTATTTTAAACGATTTTAATATTAAGACATTCTTGCAATATAATCATTAAATTTTTTTCGCGTTTCGAGAGAAGTATAACTTATATAATAAATAATATCATAATTATATTACATAAAATTCTATTCCACTTATGAGTTAATAATATTAATAAGTAATAAGTATTAAATATTAATATAATCCTTAGAAAGCAGGAAGAATTACTAGCTGTATATAAAATGAAGCTGCTCGACTAGATGTGCTTATGACAGGCTGCTTGAAGGCGCACGCTATGCTATCGCGTAATATTAAAATTTTATTTACCTTGCATAAAGGATGGGTATGGTAACTGTATTATATTTATATGCCATTAGCGAGAGACACAAATGTGGATCATAACAAATAATATACTACCATATATAATAATACAAGCTTATAATGCTTTATGCTTGTTCAAAATATATTAAGAGTCAACGTTGTCCTCGTGGTGGCATTTTGATTATCAGAAAGATGTATAGTAGTCGTATATACCATGTCTTCTCGAAATACTATATAAGATATATACGAGTAAATTAAGGATAAATAATATAGGTCAGCAATTGGTATCTTCATAAATAGATTAATCTTAATATAAACCTATAATAACTAATATACAGGTTCAGTAACCACTATATATATCTCACTTCTAGTGGGTATCACAAAATATATTATGTATCCACTATATTACTCTCTACCTTATAAATCAATCAACCATGATAAGGGCAATGAAATAAGTCATGTGAGTACTTTAATATATGCTTTCACTCTTATGATTTATGTAAAGTCTCACTATACCAGTTATATATATATATCACGTATTTTTCGATAATGAGGAGCTATAAATTCACCTATTTAAAAAATTGTGGAAGTATTATATAGCATGTTTAAAATTAATATTATATAGATTATAGTTTACCCTTATATGATCTCATGTACTCTAGGGAGCTATCCATAAGTATAGTAACAGATGTTATTTGTTTTGTGGAGATAAAATTACCACTTTGAGATTCTTTGTCAGTGAGTCTTTAAAATTAATTAGTAAAGAAGATAGGCTAATTTAGTGTGTTGTGGGAAATATTTCTTAAGCTTACCTGTAAATCATCGATCACCTGAATTGGTGGATAATTATGAGTACGGTACATATAGTACTTTTTATGGTAATAACGTAATATAAGGCCTGGCAGGACAGGGTGCGACGCGCTTTCTAAGGAAAAATTTTAATCCTTAAAATTTTTAGTGAAGAAAGTGAAGTATTTTTTTCTGTTATTTCATTAAAAATCTGTTTTTTCTATCACTAAATAGAATATGCACATGATATGTCCTATCTAATATTAAAAAATTAATCACAAGATAACAGGTCTATTTGATTAACCGAGCGAGTTATTTTTTAATCTATATACCTTTTCAAAATAAGTTTTGTACGAGACAATTTTGATTTTTAATGTGTAGAATGGGATGAGAAGAGATATAAATAGGACGTGCTCCGGGAGCCATGGCACGCCGGGAGATGGCACCGACCTTGAGCGAGCTCTTGTGAGACTGGAAGCATTGATAATACACGGAGCCACTATTAAACAATTACGATGCAGTGACCAGAGACATTGAATTACAATATACGGCAAGTGCCCATAGAAACCGGATTGAGTGTCACTGGATAACCATGGGGCAGCTTCGCGGTACGGGTCTCTGTATAAAAAGATCGCATGTTATTTGTCGTCTGTTAGTCCCGGAAGCGGATAATTTTAAAATGATGGAGTAGGAGCCGGGGCCGATCGAAGCCATGGTCAACCACCCAAAAATTGAACAAGGCATATCCCTGTTGATGAAGCTAATAAATATTATATTCGAGCTTCGATATACAAATACTACGAGGCAGTATTTTTAAATACTTAAATGATTATAATATTAATACTACTATCTCGATTTTAAAATTAAAACCTTTTCTAAATAATATTTATAATTAAACATATATATAGTATAGATATATATATAAGAAATTATGTATCAGCTGAAACGTTACCTAGCCTAATTAGATATATAGGTAGTACACCTGATTAAATGTATTACTCAGTCTAAGAGTAAGTGGAATAATCCAGGTAACCATATATTTCAATTCTATATAATATATTGTTTTATTTTATGTTTTATATAATAATATTTATATACTATTATACATTTATATTATAAATGTATAATATTCGTTACTTATACGAGATATATATACTGCAGTCATCTGCATCCACTATAATTATTATCTTAATCATATATAATATTTAACCAATATATATATAAATATATAGAGATAAGTCTGATATATTGAGACTTATATGAGGGCCTAGAGAAAACGTCTATAAAAAATATATTGAGTACTCTTGAGGTATATCATGTGTAAGATAGTAGGAATCCAAGGGTTCAATTAGAGTGAGACTAGAAATAATATATACATTATGATTGTAATAGTAATTCCAGAGGAATTAAATAGAGTTCCGAAAAACGGTGAGGAGAAGAGTCTCACGTATAAAGGTGGAGAACTATCATGGTTATTCTATGAAAGAAATTATTATACTTGATGAAGCAATATAGTTCCAATCAAAATCTTACATATAACGTTGCTTATAATACTCACGCCATATATAAGTAACGACGGAGCACGCACAACGGAAGATAACCCGTGGCAAGAAAGGAGCAAGATAAAAAAGGTAGAAATAATGACCGTCGAGACAACCACTTTAAGGTGCGCACAAATTGGACCAATATATCTGAGTAGCTGGAAGTTTCATCACCAGAGGCCGTAGTTGTAGAAATGTGAAGCCGAGAGGGTGCACAAGTAGTGCCTATAAGAATTACTAAGCAGAATACGCTAGGACGGGAGTTCGGGCACGAGTCTCATGGTGGAACAAACGACAAGTGCCTCGGTTGTGGAGGGGATTAACTAGTGCGGCGGCCGAGGGGAGTGGTATAGGTGTAATCTCGTCTCAATACCGTGTAATAACCCTCTTCCTGGATCGGCTGATGACTGCCCTGACCATCGCTCCTGAGAGATCCTCTCATCTAAGAATGACGTGGGGCCGAAAAGTCCTGGACATGATGGTTGTATCTTCGAAGGACGATAGATGCATAGCCCAGATAAAGGTCCGTACTGCCCGCGAGAGGGCTTGGTAGAGCTTTGCGAGCCTCAGGCACTTCGAAATAATCGACGAAAACAGGAGGATGGCCACAGATAGTTTGCTGATTTGGGTTGAGGTCCGCGACTATATTTGCTGGCTCCTCTAACGCCGTAATTTGAACCGTGCCCTCTAAGCGTAGTCCGTCACACATTTGAGTTAAGTCTTTGTGGTCTTGCCATTGGTCCGCATGCAATCCATAAGGAATGCAAAGGGTCCGACGCGAGTATAAGGGGAATAGATGGTCACGTAACAAATTTCGCATGTGAATAGCCTTACCCTAGTTGCTAGTAAAAGAAGACGGTTGGCTCTTCACTAAACATCGAATGATGTGCAACTTCCGTAGGCCCCGATGAGGGTCCCCTTATAGAGATGCCGTCCCCCAGACAAACATAACCGACTCCAACAATCACAAACGAAAGCGAAGCAATTCAACCCTGCATGGCGGACGATTCTTCATTGCGCGAGAACCTCTCCGTCTTGGTTGTCGATATACTCTATGGGGCGGGATACTAAGTGTCCTGAGAGAACGGCACAGAGAAAAGACGCTTGATCTGTCGTCAACAGTAGCACCTTATGCGCACATATTCGATCGACACTGATAGGTCTCATAAGAGGGCTAGATGTGAATCATTGGCAACAACAGTCCTTCCCGCGTGCCATATTCGTATCTCGCTCGGTGGTGGTGCGGTAAAGACCTATGGCAGGTCCTCCCGGGGCCGGTAATTATGTTCTCGCAAGACGTCGACGCACTGTATTGGTCACTCACCCTGGTGCGTGTGTCCCTCCAGAGCTCTATGTCTTGTACCTGCCAGCTGTATCTGCAGATGCGTGCCGTTGTGTGGCGCTCTTCTATAATGCACGTTATGAGTATATAGATCGCCACATCTTCCTACCTCGTCGCCGTATGGTTCGTGGCCCTGGGCCTCCTTGTTCCCTTTACGCCGGAGTTCAATTATCGTTGTCCAGTGGTTTTTCCTGGCTCACCCGGGGGTTGGCCTGCATCCCTAGTGCTTTAAGAGATAGGATCCTACTCGTGTGGATATACTCAGTTGTGTGAACCAATCCTACACCGAGACAACAGTCGACCCAGTGCCCGTACCCATAGATCTCTTCGGCGTGAGTCCTCTGTTATTCACTCCACACGCACTGATCTCTTGGAGTCAGTTGACGCACTATCGCATTCTGCATCGTTTACCCTCGGAGTCCCCGCTTCGTACGTCCAGTATCCACCCATCCTGTTCGATCGATACATACATCCGACATAACGCTATACCCCCACCGTCTCCCAGGTTCTAGTTATTCTGTGGACTTAGAAGAGATTTTTCTACGAAATATTTATTAGAGTACGGTCCCTAATTACGGGGCTTACTTGATACGCGATTCTCTGCGACTAATTGTTTTCAGTATACAAGAGTCTACACACCGATTGCCTGTCGTATGTGTTTGTGGGGTTTGTACAGGTGGGAGGTTGGAGGCGCGTAACCTGTCCTCGCTGCTAGGGGGGTATTAACCCTAGAGGTAGGGGTGCGTTATTTTTTGACGAGTAAATAATATATATATACATATATATATATATATATATATATATATATATATATAGTATAGTGATATATATATAATATATATATATATAATATATAGTATATATATATATATATATATATGAGAATTAGTATATATATATATAGATATATTATATAAATATAACTTTAATATATATATATATATAATATAATATTATATAATATATATATATATTATATATATAATATATATAGTTATTATATATATATATAGAATATATATGTATAGTATATATATATATATTACTTATTAAGTATGCAAATGAGAAGAAATATATTTTCATCTTTATTTATTTTGACTAAATTTTGAAATTTTTTCTTTTTTAATTTTTGTTGCTGAAAATGGGATTGAATTCTCCAAAATTAGCGTTTGGGCTTTCTAAGGATTAATTAAGCAAAACTCATAAACCGTGGTTTAAAAATGTGTTTGTTTTTGTGCTAATCATGTCAGGGACGTTCCATGCCTTCAACAATTAACTTCTTCAAACTTCGGAAACTTGTCTCTATATCACATTTTATCCTGGAAAGCGTTCAAATTTTATTCATCCAGATATTAAAATTTCTCTCTCTCTCGTCTCTCTCTCTCTCTCTCTCTCTCTCTCTCTCTCTCTCCTCTCTCTCTCTCTCTCTGCCAACTCTAACTTTCCTTATTTATTGCTCTTATTTCCTTCAATGGAACCATTGCTGTCTTACCTTTTCCTAAACCGTATTCTTCGCTCAAACATTTCCACTTTCCCCCCTCCCCCCCCTCCCTCCAACTCATTTCCTCTAACATTATAATTCCTTCTAAACATTCACAACATTCATGTTCTCTAAATTTAAAAATTCGCGTGGTCTTAACTAGTATCTCTCCTCTGGTTTTTTCAAATATTTAGTTTTCAAGATTGCAGTCTTGGTTTAACGCTTCATCTCTGCCTATGTGCTTCAACCTATTCTTCCTATTGGAAACGAGTGCTTATTAAACTTATCCTGAAAAAGGGGTATACCTCCTCTCAACTTTCTACCCATATTTTTTAGCAACAATATTTAAATTACAACTTATCGTACACTATTTCACATTTATTATTTATCTACCTATCGTCCTATGGTTTTAACGCCCGTTCTAATTACAACTTATTGTTCACTATTTCACAATTATTATTTATCTACCTATCGTCCTATGGTTTTAACGCCCGTTCTTTCCTAAGTCCTCAAATCATCTATTATTATCTGGATCAAAGATTAGGAAAAAACTTAAATCTTCAAATCTTAATTTTGGTAATTATAATAATATATTTACTGGAAATTTATTATAACAAATGGTTTTAGATTAAGCTGGTTATGAATTTTACAGATGATTTGGTTTCTTACAATAATAATAATAATAATAATAATAATAATAATAATAATAATAATAATAATAATAATAATAATAATAATAATAATAATAATAATAATAATAATAATAATATAATAATAATAATAAAAAAGAAGGAGAAAATAATAATATAATAATAATATAATTAATATAATAAAATAATAATATAATAATAATAATTAATAATAATAATAATAATAATAATATAATAATAATAATAATAATAATAATAATAATAATAATAATAATAATAATAATAATAATAATAATTATAATAATAATTAATAAGTAAAGACAGCAAAGCAAATAAATGTTAAAAATCATTTGTTTTCATGATGTTGAATTATATACAGGAAATATATTCCAAACCTAACCTAACCTAACCTAACCTAACCTAACCTAACCTAACCTAATATTATTACAAATGGTTTTTGAGTAATTTGGTTACTGGTTTTTAAATAAAAGGACAATTTATATTAGGGTTGGCAGACACACCAGGTGCGGTGCGGTGCGGTGCGGTGCGGTACACAAATCCAGTTTACCGATGCGGTGCAATTTTTAAAATATAAAGGTGCGGTGCGGTGAGTGGTGCATTACCCACTGGTGCGGGTGAGGTGCGTGTCGCAAAATCCTTTGCTCGGCCAACATTAGTTTATTTAAAAGTTTCACATATTGGGTTTTCTTCTGATATATATATCTTTGATGAAGTTACATGTTTGTTTAGTCGCTTTTGACCATTTTTGCACTATGAGTATTCTTTAACTCACAATTTCACCACTGATTCTCTATTTATATTTAAAGATTCTCTCCACTGCTTCGTCTATATATATAAATGTTCCTGTTAAATACACAAGATTCCTATATGGGGTCCTCTCATACCAATTTAGGTGGGGAGGAGGCCGAATCAATTCAGCTTCATTCTCAACGATCTGGAGCAACTAATTAAAGAACCCACACCATTCCGGATCGTCCTAATCATTCTGAACACACTTGACCTATGTTTCACACTACTAGTCCTTCTCTCTTCAAATACACCACTTTCGCTCACTATCGCGTTAAATCTGACCACAACCTTAATCTCTTAATTTTAATACTTTCTCTTCAACAGCTCCATCCTGCCCTTCTCGTTTTTTCGCCCCTTTGATCGGGCCGATTGGGGGGCCTTCGCGTTGCTTCTACGCTAACTAAATTGGGAGTGCTGACTTTGTTCCTCTGGTGCGCTTTCGACTTCTGTCTGATAGGTTGGGAGCTCGTAATCGTTGATGGGAAATGAGCAGGTTCATCTCCCTTCTTCGATCTAAATCTTTCTCTCCTCATAATCCATGGTTCGATCGTGCTTGTTCTCAGGCCATTCAGATAGAGACAGTGCCTATCGGGAGTGGAAAAATTCTTCGTTCTCCTATCACTCTTTGCTAATTTCATTCTGCTAGAAATCGTTGGAGGGATACTCTTCAACGAGCAAAGCGGCTTTCATCAATACGAAAGTGGCTAACCTCCTTGGTTCCCCTACTGACAAATCTTCTGGCCTCTTGCCAAAAAGCTCTCTAACAACTTCTGTAAATCTGTCTTTCCTCCTCTTATTCGCTCGATGGTTCTGTTGCTAATACAACTGAAAAGGTCTCTTCGGCCTCCTATTTCCCCTCTCTCCATAACTCATTCCTCTTCCTCTCCTTCTCCTCTCAGGTGTCCTAATGCCTTTTGCTGTGATTACATCCGATCGGGTGCATGGGCTCCCGAAATCTTCGAACGTTAGGAAGGCGGGTGGCCCGGGTGGCATTCCTCCCCGAGTTTTGAAGGGGTGTGCTTCCGTGCTATCCCCGCCCCCTCGTTCAACTATGAAATGCTATATGTCCTCGATAACTAACACTTTCCTCAGTGTTGGAAGCCGCTCTGATCCTTATGTCCAACCTATTCCGAAAAATAGGAAGCCGCTCTGATCCTTCTAACTATCGCCCTATAGCTTCTTACTTGTATTCTATCTAGATCTTTGAAACCCTTCTCATCTCACTTCTTAGATCATCTGGAATCTCATTCACTTCTTTCTGATCGCCAGTACGGGGCTTTTCGGCGCTCGAGGTTCCTTACTGGCCGATAATACTTTACTATCTTAACTGTTTATGGTTTTGCGCACCTCTCCTTAGGAAACTACGGGGGAAACTTGCGTGGTGCGCTTGACCAATATACAAAGCAATTTGACCGTGTATGGCACGCGCACTGCTCTCCAAGCTCCCCTCCTTTGGGGTTTCCTCCTCTCATTTTGCCTTACTTATGTCTAGTTTTCTTTCAAATCGCACAATATATATGGGCTGTTGTTGATGGGGCGACTTTCTTCTTCCTTTTCTGTCAATATAGTGGTGTTCCTCTCAGGGTTCTGTCTTATCTGCCACTTTATGCTTTACTCTTCATTAATGTCTTCTCACCTGCACTCTAACTCTATCACTCATATGCCGATGACACTCGACCCTTCCTTCTTCAACTCATTCAAATTCTGCTCTTCTTTTTACTTCTAGAATTGCTCCGTGAGTCTTAATCTTCTGATTCTAATTTCTCAAGCTGATTACTGGATAAGAATTTCCCCGGGTGGGGTCGTCTGAACCTTGTGAAAATTCAATTCTTGTTAAATCTTCAACTCTACAAATCTCCCTCTTAAAGACACCTTCTAACTTTCCTATCTCTTTCGCGTTCTCTCGTCTCCCCTGTTGACAATATAAACAGTAGTTATGTCTTAACATAAACAAAGAAAATGTCTTGGAAACCTTCACATCACAACGGTTGCTAAGGGGTGGCCTCAAAGAAATCTGGAAGTTCTGTGTTTAGACTGCGAAGACTTTTTTTTCCACTCTTCTCAAGTTGCTTCCAGCTCTACAGGCCTCATCCGCCCTTGTAATGAGTACTGCTGCTCTCATATCTGGGGAGGGCTCTGGTTTCACCCGGCTATTTGGATGGGGTCGAGTCAAAAGGCCAAAAGGCTTATAAACTGTTCTTGTACTTTCCAAGTTCCCTTCTGTGATTTCCTGGCGAATTTTATATCTCACCCCCACATTTAAAAAGCCTGCGTCGTGGCTCCTCTCCGTTAATTTACTTTAGTTGTTGACTTCTCAGGGCGGTAACACCCCCTCTTGAATAGGGCACTGCCCGTGGAGGGTGGTGACAACTGTAAAAAAAAAAAAAAAAAAAAAAAAAAAAAAAAAAAAAAAAAAAAAAAAAAATCTACTTGTCTACTTAATAATATTCTAAATTTACGTGAACCAAATCCGAGCTCTATAGTTGCTGATACTACTACTACTACTACTACTACTACTACTACTACTACTACTACTACTACTACTCTACTACTTTAACCCCCGTGCACTCTAAGGACTAAACAACCCGATCCCATTCGCCCTCTTTTCACAAATTTAATCTGAAACAATTAAAAACTTTTAAAATACTTTCCTAGACAAACAAATCAGAAATTTATATTTTAGAATCACATTTTTATTAGTCACTGGCAACCTTCACTTAAATTGTGATAACTTGAAAATATTTTAGCATTTCGCACAACAAACTTTATTTAAGGCCATTAGTTTCAATATATTTCCAATATATAATTCAACACTAAGGAAACAAAGTAAGTTTAACACTTACTTTGCTGTCTTTATTTATTATTTTAGTTACTAATACTATCATCATCATCATCATCATCATCATCATCAATCATCATCATCAATCATTCATCGAAACAAATCATTTATTACTTTGCTATCTTTACTTATTATTTTTATTATTATTATTATTATTATTATTATTATTATTATTATTATTATTATTATTATTATTATTATTATTATTATTATTATTATTATTATTATTATTATTTTAAACACTATTATTATTATTTTTATTAATACTACTATCACTGTTAGTATTACCACTAGCAATTAAGAGACTTTTTATCGATATTATTATTGCTAATTAATGTATCTTTATTGTCATTACCAGTTGTGAAATTTTATTAATAGTAGATAATAGGAAAATTATTATTATCAGAAAGTATGCAAATTATTATTATTATTATTACTATTGTTATTTTTATTATTGATAAAATTGTAATTTTCCACTTTCATTGAATAAAAATGCTTAATGGAAAAAATTATATTATTCATTATTTTATTATTATTATTATTATTATTATTATTATTATTATTATTATTATTATTATTATTATTATTATTATTATTATTATTATTATTATTATTATTATTATTATTATTATTATTATTATCATTATTATTATTATTATTATTTCAATTTTATCCTAGTCCTGATGATGATTTATATTATTTGCCGGCGTCATTTCTATTCCCATCTCTCTACGTATCAAGTTCTCACGAGCCAGCTCGTTTCAAATCAATTATATATAACATAAATATAACTGTATATATGTATTTTGTATATAACATAGTGTAAGGACATATATGTTATTTGTATAAGATGATAAATATATATATATATATTAGTGATGGGACGATTCCAAATTTCCAGCCCGATGCCGATTCCGATTCCGATACCAGTCAAAAGTGCCGATTCAGATTCTTCACCTTCTATTTGGAAAATCTTTAAATAAATAATTATATATATAATATATATATATATGATATATATATATATATATTATATATATATATTATATAATATATATTATATATATATATATATATATATAATATATATATTATGTATGTATATATATATATATATATATATATTATATAGATATATATATTATATACTATATATATATATATATACCTCACTAAATTATACTATTAATATATATATATAGAGAGTTATTATAACTTTAAAATATAAAGTATTTATATATATATATATATAATATATTAATATGTATTATATATATATTATATATTATACTATATATGTATATATATATATAATATATATATATATATAAATATATATATAATATACTATATATATATATATTATAGTATAGCTATATATATAATATATTAGGTTAGTTAATACGTAATATACTATTATAAATAATATATATATATATATATATTATATATATAATATCACTAAATAGGTATATATTATATATATTATATATATATATATATAATATGTATTTATTTTATATATATTTATATTATATATATAATATATATTATATATATTATGATAATCTATATATATATAGTAGATTATAATATATTATATAATAAATATACATGATATTAGAGTAGCGTGTATATATATATATATATATTATTATATATAGTATAAATGTTATTAATTATAAGTAATAGTTATGATATTGTAATATATAAGATATTTACGAAATCTATTAGTTATCTGTATAGTTTCGTGAATGCAATCATCTCTCCTTATTTTGTAAATTCAACTAATTTTAGATATTTAAGACCTTATAAATTAATGTTAGTACGAATATATTTTCAATTTCACTTTGCCCAAGTAATAATAGGTTCTCACAAAAAGCCTCTCACGTACTCAATAGATTAATAGTCATAGTTTAAAAATCTTTACAGTAAATGTAACAATTTTTTTATTCTTTTTTTTTTGTTTAAAAAAAAATTCTTCTTTAATTTCTAAAAAGTAAAGAAATCCTGAAGCAATTTGAACAAAAAAACTCGGAGTTTTCTCAAGGACTCGTAACTTCTACGACATATACATTAACATTTCTCCCGTTTCTGATTGCATCCGATTTTTTTTAGGAGAAAAATTGGATCCTACCAATTCTGGAAGAGTCCTTTCACTCTCCACGAAAAGGGGACGAAGCTTTGAATATTTTTCTAAGCAAGGAACCCAAAATGCTGAAAGGTTCTTTATTTATTCGATGACACCATTGTAAGTGACTTTCTGAATTTTAAATAAGTTTCATATTTTATATGGCTTGATTCTACTTTTATAACACTTCTTCAAATTTTTTTCACAAATATATGTGTCTTTCCTCCTTGGGAGTGAAGTTTCTTGCTGTTTTTAAAGTCTTTTCTCTTTAAAATTCAGAAAAACAACTTTCAAAACTGAAGTTAAACTATTATCTTCAGGTATCACTTTTTTTCGCCCCATTCTGTTGTTGATAAATGAGAAAAATCTGAAAAATTGGTTTAAAGTAGTGGAAACTGTTTGTTCCTTTCCTTATACAACATATATTCGCACATCCATTGCTTAAGAATATATTCCACTTTTTCATTGTCATATAATCATCCTCAAGGAATGTAATTTTTAAAGCGTGGATCAAGATAGGTAGAAAGCACAAAATTCTTATCAGTAAAGTAAATGCTGAATCTATTTTACTGAATTTTTCCATGCTGATATTGTAGACCCAAGTCCATCAAATAGTTCTTTTTTTCTGACTTTTAAAAACAAATGCAAATCATTTTCATATTTGGGATTATTGCCGATGCCATTGAATTCCTTGGCTGGCTTCAATCTGAAAAATTGATTTAAAGTATTTTAAAACATTGTTTTCTTTCCTTTAATGCCATATATCTTCCAAAGCATCATTGCTTAAGAATACCTTCCACTTTTTAAAATATTGTTATAATCATTCCTCAAGAAGGAATGGTAGTTTTAAAGCGTGGATAATCAAGATAGGTACAAAGCACAAGATTCTTATCAGTAAAGTAAATGCTGAATCTCAATTTTTTAAACTAGGAATTTTTTTTCCATGCTGATATCTGTAGAACCCAACAGTTCCCATCAAATAGTTTTCTTTTTTTTTTCTTGACTCTTTTCAAAAAATGCAAATCATGTTTCAGATTTTGCCGATGCATTGGATTCCTTGGTGGCTCAATAAAATTTGGTACAATCAACAAATATTTTTAAGTATTTTAGCACCCAATTTTCAAGAACTTTTTCCATTGTTTCTAAAAGCATGACAGGTTTTGAAATGACACTGCAAGATAGTGAAATGAGAGCCGTCTTTGGTTCACATAAATTTTTGAAAGCATATGATAGTGGCTATTACATCTGGTTTGTAAATCCTGAATAAATCTGTGCTGTCGTAAATTAAATCTAGTTTGAAATTCTACATACTTGGAAATAGCTTGGGCGAGTGAAAAAAATGACCTACGATTTGTTTGGATATGGATATATTTTTTTTACGTCTCTTTGTTTGTCAATAAATATGGCACAATGAGAACTAGTGTCAAAGAGTGTAAAAAGCAAGGTATTTCTGGAATCGCCGTGCTTGTGAGTAACTCCCTGCAGCCCATATTAGGTATGGCGTTATCCCCTTACTATAATCCAATCATGAATTTATTAGCAGGAAAATATTGAATTCATTCCATAACATTTTTGAAGACAATCACTTATATTAGATGCCGTGTGAGATACGTGAAAAGGTGGAGACTCGAAGGATAGCATTTAAATTGGATAGCTCCAATTATTCAAGCCTAACAAAGGCAATTATTCACTTGGTCACGTTACGAGTTCAGCACGGGTATAAATAATTGAATCAAACATTAGACATATAATGACTAATCGTTAACATTGCCAAATGTCTGCCTGTTCTTGAAAAAAATCCTAACATTGATATCTTTAGGGCTCTACGTAAAGATGCCGCAGCTCAATCACAGTTTCTTGTAATTAAAATAGAATAAGGGAAGAAACTGAAATTAAAAAATCAATACGGCAGACTTTGAAATATTGTCTGCCTTTGAAATATCATAAAGATCTAATAAAATTATTTTTAGATTGTAATACCAAAGAATCGGTTCAAAGAATCGGTACAATTTTGCCGATTTCGATTCCGATTCCGATTCCTGAAAAACAGAACCGATTCCTCCGATTCCGATGCCGAATCCCGATTAATCGTCCCCATCACTAATAATATATATTAGTATATATATATATATAAAATATAGTATATTATGTATTATAAATAATTATAATATACTTATATAATATATATATATATATATATATATATATATATATATATATATATATATAATATATATATATATATATTATAGATAACAAAACACTTGTTTTACCCGACCCGGGCGCTTTGCTTCTCAAACACTTTTGGTTTTTTATTGCTGATGCCTTTTCTTTATTTCTTTAAAAGTGCCGGAAGATTGCAGTTTGCTCTTGGTGTGCATGCATTAGCATCAGGGCTGCCAGAATATTTTAAGTGAAAGTAACAAATGATACAAGGAAAAAAAGGTAACAAATCGTTCAATAAAGATAACAAACGAGCTAACGAGTAAACCTATACGCGAACGAACGATTTGCGGAATTTTATTATAACCAATTGAAAAATATAGTAGTATATTTATAAAGTATGTATGTTATCTAAACTAACACACTTGTATTTGTATTCGCAATTTTTTTAATGATATTAAATGAATGTGTGGCTAAATTATTATAAAGTAAATTTTTGAGAAATTTTAAAAGATGAAAGATATATCATTCAAAAAATTTTTAAGTATATTTGAACTTCTCAACGAAAGTACAGTATTAAAAATGTAAAAGTAATAATATTTTGTTAGAAACGAAAACAAAACAAAGATTGGCATCCCTGAAATTAGTATACTGAAGCTATTTTAATGAACTATTTGTTTTTTAAACTTGAAGTTAAAGTCATTTTAATTTGCTATTCAATAGAAGTTAAAGCATTTTATTTGCTTATTCAGTATTCACCTTTTCATAATGCCAGGCAAAAATTTTTCTCCACGCTGACGAGCCAATGCGCATATCGTACGTAATTGTCATTTACATATGTTTTCTTGTTTTATAAAGGTTTAATGATAATATTAATATTCATAAATATAACAATAAAAAACAAAAAAAATTTGGAAAAACTTAACTTTCTATAGTAAATATTCATAAACAAACATAAATCTTCAAAACAATACTTTATTTGTTGTATAAATTTAATCTGAAAATCGTATGTCAGTCCAATAATGATTGTGAAAGGGATATTAACTAGTTGGAAACTTCATCTACAAATGCGGTTTCCAATAAATATAATTTTTTAATTCTTTTCATAAACTGAATACTTTGTGCAGTGAGTCGACCCTTAATTGAAAATTACGAATGGATTTTGTATAGGAAATGGTTCAAAGTGCAACTGAATACCCTGGAAATAAAGATAGTCAAAATGATATTAAATTTAAGGAAAATCATAAATCTAAGGATAATGTAGATATTTTTTATTTTATTTTTATTAATCTTTATATTATTTCATACTGTTTACTGTATAAAAAATAATTTGAATATTTTCTATTTTTACAATTATCAATAGTATGAATTTCAGTGTTTATTATAGATATTTTGTGCATTATTATTATTATTATTATTATTATTATTTATATATTATATATATAATATAATATATATAATATATATATAATATATGATATATATAATATATATATATATATCAAACTGTACACACAACATTTATAAATATCTTGATCTACAATAGATTTGCAAATGTATACTTATTTATATATATTATATATATAATATTATATATATAGTTCATATATTAAGGCATACATAAACAACCATTTAACTTTAGGTGTGAATGAATAAACAAATAAATAAAAAACTTTGTTTTTTGTTTTGCATTTGAACCTTATATTTTGTGTTTGTTTGTTAATTCCATTGATTTTTAATATAAAATTGAAAGCCAACCAAAATTCAACTTCGCTCTGTTATCAGATCAGCTGCTTCAAACTCCTCTACAGGTGGTTACACCTAATTTATACTATTTATATATATATATATATATATAATTATATATATTATATATATATTAATATATATATATATTATATATATACATTATAATTATAATATATATATCCTGTAATGTGCAAATGTGTATAGTGAAGACGAGTGGTGTGGGGTGCAATGTGTGTGTGTGTGTGTGTGTGTGTGTGTGTGTGTGTGGTGGTGTGTGTGTGTGTGTATGTGTTTGTGGGCGCGTGATTGAACGAATGACAAGACTGTGTGGACGAAGAAATATTGAATAAACGCTTTCTTAAAATTTCTTGAAGGTCATATACGGACCCGATATTGCTGCATGCCACGATTACCAAAAACAGCTGGTCGTGTTCTGCATCTTAAAAAGATAAATATGTTTTCAAATAAAATCAAAAATTTAAAACAGCATAATAATTTTTCCGTACAAGTATTCAGCTGCATATTCATATAATTAGTTCTATTCTTCAATTTTTTTGCTATCTTTTATCATTTTACTATTCTTTAATATATTTTATATTTATTATATATTTTTACATAATGTTCGTTCCAATTCATCATTTTCTAAGGGTCCTAAACTGCTATTACAACTTCTCTATATTCACTATTTTGTTTTCTTCTTCTTCATTTTATGTACCGTCCACCCCTATTTTCTTTCGATATTATCTACCAAGTAATTCTACATTTGGCCAGTCTTTCTTTTGAAAGCAATCATGCAAATGGTGATAATTCCATTTCCTTTCCGCTTCCTATGTATTATTATCAATTTTGTCTTTGGCACTATTTCCATTGAAAGGTCGTTTGGAAGCTTCTCCTCTGGACTGGTTCAATATGTCCTGATCAGGAGGCCATCAAACAGGGTCCCCGTATGAGAACTGTGTTTGTGTGTGTTGTTGATTGTCTCCAATAGAGGGATGGAGCGCTTCTTAGGTGACGGGCAAGGAGAGATTTTTGTTGGTTCGTTTACCGATAGGTGATGGTCCTTGTATATAAAGAGAGAAGAGTGTGCCTCTCTCGGTGGGCGATTCTTTTCTTTTAGTTCGTAGATGCTTACACTCATTAAATATTTTTTTTTTAATTTTACATATTTAAACAAGAAAGATAGACTACGAGAAATAGTTGTTTGAAAAAGAAAGAAAAATGAGTCTTAATTATTATCAGGCAGGCCATAATCTGAATTACCATGTACTTTATAAAGTTTTATGAAGGAGCCGTTCGTTATAGCTATTCACACCAGTTTAAAATTGCATATTTATTCCTACGCTATAGTGGCCGCGGCGGCTGGCGGTGGCGGTTACAGTTACATTTGAATATAATGGTAAGCAGGTCCTCGTTCTGGGCCGCTGGTGGCTCGTACAAATGTTTTCTTAAAGAAATTTTAATCAGCGTTTTGATAAAAAAAACTTATATAATTTTCTCTAAAAATATTATCGGCTTTTTCAAGAAAATGATTTATGAAATGATATTAAAAATGTTTATTTTCCTCATATATAAATTCAAATATATTTCTTTCAGAAATATTTTTGTGACTCATTCAAATTCCATTTTCTATCGTTCTGAGGGATTGTACCCAAAAGGTCTCTTCCCCGAACTTTTTAAATTTTTGAAAAAGGCCGTTTAAAAATACAGGCACAGTTTAATTTTCAGCAAATACATTGAACATCGAATTGCAGTAAAACTTTCTAATTTTTTTAATAAAGTACCTAATCATTCACATATTAGTTATTACTTAATAGATAAGAATTAATTATTGATAGAAAAGATGAAATTTCCTTTTCTATTTTGTTAAACATAAAAAAAAAAAAAAAAGATTTTGAAATTCATGGAAACGTGATAATTCCGGCTACTCTTTATCATGAATAGAGCTGGCCTTTCATACGCTTTGCCTCCCTAACATTTCTTCCCTTTTTTTTTTTTTTTTTTTTTTTATTTTTTTTTTTTTTTCTTTTTTTTTTGAAATTTATTTCTTTTGCTCAATACATCCCGCGAGATATTTACCGGTTTATCACGCTTTTCTACACAACTCATTCCGCCATTTCCATACCCTCGTCAGCTGGGATATGCGGAACAGCCTATTTCAAAGTTTGCATCGCGCGATCCTCGCTGAATTGTAACATAGAGTCAACTTTTTTAATAGAAATTTTTCTTTGATCTGCAAAAAATCATTTCAATCATCACAATAAAAGAAAAGGATTCATTTAATTGATTTATTGAACTGATTGAAGTAACTTTCCATCTTAATATTTATTATTTATTTAATTTTTTTGATCTTTGTTAAATAATAATTTTTGAGCAGTTTGCATATTTCTATTTGTAATTAAGTCTCTTCTTCATGAAATTCCATGTTCGTGAAATTAGTGTCAGTTGAGTAAATTATTTGGACAAAAATCTTTTCCATTGACAATACTATACTACAATTGATCATATAATAAACTAACAACTAAAAGTGCTGACTAATTGACCACGCCAACAGCATAGATAATAGAAAAATCTTAGATGAAAAGCAACCGTTACCAGAGGCAGACGGGCCCAATTTTTTGGAAACTTTTTTTCTAAGTTCATATTTGCCGCGATTTTGGCTTTTTATACTTATGATATATAATCCCCATCTTTGTACTATTTGTAAATAATTTGTAACTTGAATCATGATTTTATTTCGAATTTCAGCGTTGTTTTTTTTAAACAACAAAGATGGCGCACAATTGCTAGGCCATTTGACATAGATTTAATACGGGGGGTTCTCATACTGAATCACAATTCCCTTACATTTACGGGTTCAATACACAAATTTTTTCCTACTTTCTTGATCATTTTTCAATCGGTTTGTTTTATTATTATCACTATTGTTTTTGTTTTTACTTATTTAAATGTATAATTTTTTATTACTTTTTGTTTTTTATTATTATTATTTTATATTATTATTTATTTTATATTTCACTATTATTATTATTATTTATTATTATTATTATTATTATTTATTATTATTATTATTATAATAGTTAGTAGTAGTGGTTTTAGGAGCATTTGATACATCATGTATTTTTTTATTTTTCATTGATAATTTATTTACCCTAGAAGGTTCTGGATTGAAATTTTTAAAAGTAATTTCCCACTATTGGTGGGGAAGGGGATGGAGATTCTTTTTGGATTATAGGCCGATTTGTTTTTCTTTTTGCTGCGTGACCTAAATTTTTCAGGATGGTGGCGAGGAGGTGGTGTTGCCGCCACATGTTCTTTATTTTTTTTTTCTAATTTGTGTTTCTGTACAAAGTGTCGCCCAGGCAGGCGAGCGTGGGTATACTTACACATGATGCGATTTTGTGGAGTTTTTCGTACACCGTTGGAGGTAGACTTCTCAGAAAAGACATCCTTTCCACGAAAGTTGGTTTGTCTTTCGATAAAAGTTTTAGCGCCTATTTCTTCCGTGCCCAATGGTTTCCTTAGACCGAGAAATGGAATCGACTTGAGCGTTGTTGTCCGAAGCGTAAGTCTTTATTTTTGGGTGACCGGACGTCACTTGTTTTTTGTTTCTGTTGATATTATTGATAACTTTAATTGTTTCCACCAATTCTTTATAGGTGTTATTTTTGATTGGGATTTTTATAGTGGCTAACAAATGAATTGGGAGAAAGCTTTTGGCGCTATTTAATCTTAATTTTTCTTTGGAATTATATTATTTCTTGTTCAACAAGTTGAACAAG
>JABUQX010022290.1:0-7500 GCA_015478945.1 Trachelipus rathkii
AAATGAGCAGGTCTAGTTAGTATGCTGTCAGAAGATGCTGCTGTATAAAAACAACTTAAACTCGTTGCCTTCAAACCATATGAAAAACGAAAACACATTAAACTTTAGAAAAAATGTATGTTTATAATACGTTAGTAAATAGTAATTACTACTTCCTTCTATTTATCTTCCGATTGATGTATCTTTTTCGTTTTTCTATACTATTAAACCCTTATAAAGCATCGTTAGCAAACACATAGTTATAAGATTTACGGGGCAAGTGCCCCACCCGGCCCCCTGCATACTCCCATATATTTATATACTATTATTATATATATATATAATATTATATATATATATATATATATTATATATTATATATATATATATATGATATATATATATATATTTATAATATATATATATAACTAAGCTAGGTCGTGAGCGCCTATGGTCGCACTATCAATTCGTATGGGCTGCATAGGCGCACAATTTTTAACAAGGCGACTAAGCATAGACGACACCTCAATTTTCTTGCGCCAGACAAGCGCTATGTAACAGCGAAACAAAGCATTTTTTACCCTTAACAAGTAGAACTTAGAAGCAAGGCTAACTGTATCATTCTAAAAACACAAATGTAAAACTTATAATAAATATATATATATATATATACTATATATATAATATATATATATAAATATATAATATAATAATAATATAATAGCTAGTTCAGTAGCTCTTAAACTACAAATAAATTGGCAACTATTGCTCTGAAAATTTGCAACTTCTGCAGCGCTCGTGCTGGGCTCCTAGGGGAAAACCATGACCACAAGTCATAATGTAAGGGGAAGTGGACTAGGTCCTGCGACATAGCGGCAGCTCCTAAAAATATTATAGGCGTGCCAGCTGAGATATAATATATATGATATATATATATATATATAATATATATATATATATATATAATATATATATTTAATTATATAATATATATATATTTAATATAATATATATTAGTAAATAAATTATAATATATATATACATTGTAACAGCGACCATACTCCAGTAACTTAACTACTCGGCTCTCTCTCTCTCTCTACATCTCTCATCCTCTCTCTCTCTCTCTCCTCCTCTCTCTATATATATATTAATATATTATATATATAATTTATATACAATAATATATATGATAATATATATATATATCTATATTATATAATATATATATATATTATATCGTGTATTCGTATATATATATATAATATATATATATATATTATATAATAATATATATAGGTATTATAGTAATATATTATTATAATATGATATAGATATATATATATTAGATAGTATGATATATATAGAATAGTAATACTATTATAGTATGATATGAGTCAGAGTATAATGTGAGATATATTATATAGTATAATAGTGGATAGTTGATGTATAGTAGGTATATAGATATAGTAGTATGAGTTGATAGGTGATATAATGTATAGTTGTATTATACGTATATAGTAAGTATTCAGTAGTGATAAGTAGATATAGCATCTATATATAGGTATATGATATATATATATATAGACGTATAAGGGTTAGTAGGTATGTATATTATATAGTAGATAATAGGTATTTTATATTATAGGTTAGAGTATATATATATATATATATAGAGTATATATATATATATATATATATAATATTTTGTATGTTGTGTGTGTGTGTTTGTTATAATATATTATTAACCTATTGTTAGTCTCAAATAATTTATTCTATAATGTAAATCGTCTACTATTAATTGTTATAATTTTACATAAGGCATAAATTGTTAAAACTATATTTTACTATCACTAGAATTCTCACTACTACACAATTCTCCGAGCTTATTTCTTAGGTTTTGATTGTGCTAAGAAGTGCATTCTTTTAATTTATGAAATAGCTTTATTTAATTCGCGATATTTTACATTTTTGTATCAATTTAGATAATCTTTATTTATTATGTAATATTTTCATTCATTGTATCGATTTTCGCTAAAAATAAATAAGAGAATTTATCATATAATTTATGAAAATTGTCAAAAGACATATATTTATATAATGTTCAATCGTGCTATAGCACAGCGCAGTAGCTTGAGAATGGGAGTCCCCTCATGATTATATATAATATATAGTATATATATATATATATAATATTATATATACTATATATATATATATATATATATAATATATAAAAATTATTAATATATATATATAATAATATAATATAATTATATATATATATATATATATGAATATAATATATATAATATAATATATATATATAATATATATATAATATCATATCTATACTTTATATATATATATATATTAGTTATATATATTATATATAATATATATATATATTATATAAATATATAATATATATAATATATAGAATATATATATATATACTACTATTATATATATTTATATATATAATTAATGTAATATATATATATATATATATATATATATGATATATGATATATGATATATATAATATAAGTATATATATAATATAATAGTATATATATAAATATGAATATATATATATATAGTATATATATATATAATATATTATATATATAATTATAGTAGATATAATTATAATATAAAGGCTATGATTGTATGTAGTATTTTATATATATGGCTTTTATTATAGATTATGATTTATGTTGGTAGTATAGTACTGATAAATACAATATATAAATATATATTATATTATATATATATATAATATATATAAATAGTATATATATCTAATATAATATATATATAATATAATATATATATATATATAATAATATATACTATATTGATATATATAGTAAGATTTTAATATTAAATACTATATAGTATATATATATATATGTATATATATTTATATAGTATACTATATATAAAATATATATATAATATTAATTAAAATAATTATATATATATATATTATATAAATATATTATATATATATATATATATATATATATATTATATAATATATATATATATATATATAATATTTAAAAAATTCTTAATCGAGAGATAAACACTAGTAATTTATTATTATAAATCTCATAATTATTATTATTATTATTATTATTATTATTATTATTATTATTATTATTATTTATTATTATTATTATTATTATTATTATATTATTATTAAATATTATTAATTATTAATTATTATTATGCTATTATTATTATTTATTATTATTATTTTATTATTATATATTATTGATTAATTAATTATAGGCTTCCTTTTTATTACGAATATCATTCTATCTATAACACTAAGTCATCGAACCATATCATAGTAATAAACGCATGTAACCTCAGCTGTTGTTTACTTAGTAAAACTACTCTTAGATAATTGTGTTAATATTCTGCTTAGTAGAATATTATCGTAAAATTAGCTACAACTATAATCTTTTGCTGTTTCAACTGATTATTGAGATAATTAATTCCTTATCTAGTCAGTTGCTTTCAAAATACTTACTTATTTATATTAATATGTATCATTATTAATTATTAATTATATATTATTATTATTACCTATTATAAATATTATTATTTATTATTGATAATTGCAATTAATCATTATTAGGTTTAATAATATATGAACTTTATGTATTACTTCATATGTTCATGTTATATTAATTTGCTATGGAGATGATGATTACTAGCATTATTTTATAATATGTTATTATTATTTGTATTTATTATTAATTATATATATTATTATTATTATTATTCATTTTTATTATATTATTACCGATTATTAATTATTCTAAGTAATTTTTCATCATTAATTATTTTTATTTTATTATGAATACTAATTTTTATGCTTTATAGCTTTCTGAGAGTAGATTAACAATTCTCAATATTATTATTAATATTATTATTATTATATTATTATTTTATTATTATTATTATTATTATTGATTAATTATTATTATTATTATTATCTATTATTCACTATTATATATTAATATATAGCAATAATTAGTTATTATTATTATATTTAATTATATTTTTATTATTATTATTATTATTATTATTAATTATTATTATTATTATTATTATTATTATTATTATTATTATTATTATTATTATGAATGACTTTCTTTTCACGTTTAACCTAGATATCTTTTCAGCATTCATGACATACGAAATGTCCTTTTTATTTTTATTTTACTCTTTTGTAAAAACGTCCCTATCATATTTATAAATATTATTATTTTTAAGTATTTTAATTATATCAAAATTGATTCTGGGACTACATTAAAGTTTACAGTATTATTTTGGGGTTCAAAGGAAAATAACATATGTGTTGGCAATTAGCAGCCCCCTTTCAGAAATGTATTGTATTAAGAATGTAATAATAACTTTGCTTAAATAATGAATGTACTTTGTTCAATTCCCGAATAATAGTGTTGATTTATTGATTGATTGAATTTATATCTATTTATTTAATTTATATTATTATTATGTTATTATAATTATTAAATTATTTATTTTATTATTATTTTATTATTATTATTATTATTTGATTATTGATTATTCATTATTATTATTGATTATTATTATGATTTTTTTTTTTTATCAATATATTTATTTATTATTATATGTTATTATTATTTATTATTATTATTATATTATTTTTTTTTTTTAATCATTATTATTATTATTATTATTATTATTATTATTATTATTATTATTATTATTATTATTATTATTATTATTATTTTTATTATTATTATTATTATTATTATTATTATATTATTATTTATATATTATTATTATTATCTATTTATCATGGCGTCATCAGGGGCAGGAGGGGCGGGGGGCAGGGGCAAGGGGGGGCAAGGAGGGCAGGGGGGCAGCTGCCACCCCTAGAAGTGTTTACATCTTTTCCCAAAATCAAGAAGAAGCATACAAAAAATATTATCCTCAAATAATTCTTGTGTGACATTTCTGGTACTCACGGATTTACACTTCGGACTAAAGCATCAATATGAGGGAGTGCTTGCAAGATTTGTACCGCTTACGAAATATACTGCGAGATCAGTCATTAAATACCATTTTGAAAAGGGGAAGAAAAATGCCACAAACCAATCAGTTCAGATCAGAATGAGCATCTATTTCTCTATGGGTGGTACACTATAAAAAAAGCACGTTATAATAAGAAAATATCCATAAGGTGGTTGACTATTCCGAAAGAGTCCGATGGAAGTCCAATAGTGGAATTTATTGGCTTTTGTAGAAACTGAAAGCGCTTGACGCATAAAACCATTGCGAAAGGCACATTGACGATATGTTTAACTAAGAACTATAAGACTGAGGTTACAGTCACCAATAGACGGGAACATGCCGTATTTATATTGCAAAGGAGTAGTGGTGAGGCATAAGTGAAGAGTGTTCAAGAATTGGTTAGCGGCGACGCTGGCGTTTATGTGCAAGCGCAAGTTTCCAATGAATTGCTCTAGATCGTTGAGAATGCTAAATGATTTCCTAGCCAGGTGGGTAACTTCAAAGAAGAAAGAAGATAAAATTAGTTAAAGATTCTCTCATTTTTTATCGGTGTAGGTTTACCGAAGATAACTCATGAAATATTAATTGAATTAAAAATAACGCCTAATAAAAAAAAAAAAAAAAGGGCCAATTTATTAAGAGAGATAAAAACAAAACAACTGAAACCCAAATCTTTGAAATTTATGTTACTTGCTAGCTCATTTTTAGCTCACAGCTAAAATCTATTAGTAAAATTTTCCTTTGATTGTAATATTAATAATATTTTGGCAATTGAAACTAAAATATTATTATGCAGCTTATATATTATGTCTATGATGAAGTTAGATATTGTTTACACTACGCTCTCCGGAGGGATTCGTAAAATAAAGTAACCGTTTTCATTCATATTCTTTACTAATTAATATGACAGAAAGTCTTTGTGAAGCAATATATATTAGATACTAGTTCTTTATCGAAAAATGAAATTAAAAAATTAAATCTTTAACCACGTTCCGCCAGAGGTCGTTTCAAAAATATTGAATGAGAAATTATGAGTGAAAATTTTAATTAAATAAAAAAAAAAATAAAAAAAATAATTCCTGTTTAATAATAGAAAGAATTCAGTTATATGGTAATTGAGCTGCCACTCTTGCAGGGGAGCCCTCACCATTTTTTATTTTTATAGGCATTATCATTATCTTCGCCCCCTTTGGGGGAAGTCTCTGAAAATACATAAAATAAAATAAATTAATAACATAAATAAATATAACTTAGTTTAACAGCATTAAAGAAAGATACATTCCACGTTCCACTTTCTTTTTAGAACATTATTTTGAAAAAATATTATGTCTTATTCCTCCTATGGATCATTTTAATTAAAATTGCAATCCTTGCTTCAAATGATAAATATTTCAAGAAAAATAAATAAATAAATAAATAAATAAATAAATAAATAAATAAATAAATAAATAAATAAATAAATAAAAAACACCTGTTCTGTAGTTTAAACTTAACTCACCTTCAAAAAGGGAATTAATGATATGTCATTTAATGGTATTAATAGTGTTAATGAAATAATAAGATTAAAATTAATTAATATTTAGATAAAAAAAAATATTTTCTAAAACAAATTATGTTAATATTTTCAATAGATTTGTTTGAGATTTAATTTTTATAATAATTTTTGTTTTAATTGCTCTTTATATCATAATAAATTTATAATTAGCTGATTTGTGCTGAAATCCTATCAGGTTAGATTTTATATATATTATATATATATATAGTATATATGATAATAATATATTATAATATATATATATATATATATATATATATAATTATTTATTATATATAGTATTTAAATAATATATATAATATTTATATATTATATAATATATAATACTTTATTGTATATATATTTATAATATATATATATATAGATATATATATTAAATATATAATTAAGTATATATATATATATATATATTATATTAATATAAATATAAATATATATACTATAGTATATTATATATATATATATAATATATATATTATATGATTATAATATATATATATATATATAGTATATATATATAATATATTATAATTATATATATAATATATATATATTAATATATATATTATATATATATATATATATATTATAATATATATATATAATATATAGTATATAAGTATATACATATATATATATATATATATATATATTATGATTATATTTTTGATATGGCTGTATCTGAATTTGATAATGGGTAACTGCTTTTAAAATGAAATCATATATATGATATATATATAAATATATATATATATATATACTATATATATATGATATCTATTATATATATATAATATATATATATTATATAGTATATAGCTATATATTAATATATATATATATATATATATAAATATATATATATAATAATATATATATATATATATTAT
>JABUQX010022290.1:12500-30000 GCA_015478945.1 Trachelipus rathkii
TTAGAAAATGCCATTTATAATATTTATATCCTGAATGGCTTAGGAAAGGCCATCATACTATTGGTCTCCTAACTAGCTTAATAGATGTCATTATAATATTATTCATAGGTATAGTTTGCAAATGTCATGTGCAATGTTCAACTTTTGAATGACTTAGTAAATGTTTTTTATAATATTTTTCTCCTAAATAGGTTAGTAAATGTCATCATAATATCCATCTCTTGAACAGCTTCGTTAATTTTATTTCTAATATTGATCTTGTGGATCTGCTTGATAATAATCAAATAATAATAAATAATAATAATATAATAATATAAATAATAATAAATATAATAATCAATAATATAATAATAATAGATAAGAATTAAATGAATAATAATAAATAATAATAATAATAATAATAATAATAAAAATAATAATAATAATAATAATTAAATGAAAATAAAATTAAATATATGATTTTGAATCACACACCTGGATATTTCAAAAAGGCGATTGACACTTTTGTTCCAAAATACTCAAGCTGATCTGGATACCTAAATATATCATACATAATATATATATATAATATATATATGATATATATATATATATATATATATAGATATATATATATTAGTATAAATATATATATATATAATATATGCTTCGATGTATATTCAAACGGTAAATCTTCGTTTCATAATGCACGTATAGCTGAAATGCGTGACGTCATACTCTGAATGGGAGTTTGCGTAAATGACGTATCTCTGACGTCACACTGCGTATTTAGCAGTATATGCGGGATTATATATATATATATATATATAGAATATAATATATAGAATATTATATTAATATATATATATACTATAGTAATATAATATATATATATAGATATTATATAATATATATTATAATAATAAAAAATAATATATATATATATATATTATATATATATATATTATATATATATATATATATATTAATATAGTATATACAATTAATATATATATATATATAATATATATATTATATAATATATTCTGTTGTTTTGTGTATAGTGTTTTGAAATATGGCAATATTGTAATAAAACTGGCTACGTGGCAGAGGGTATTAAATAGTCTATGGGGACTAATTTTAGTTTTTTTAGTTTCAAAAGCCATATATTTGCTGGAGAAGAAACGTGTTAAATCACTAATTTATTTTATATTTTAATAATTTAATAGGTGGTGAAAGTCTTTTATTGACTGTTTTGCAATCTTACAAGTTTGTTTAGAAGAAAAAAGGTTTATACAATCGATATTTCATGTCAGTTTAAAACACAAGGTGAGAAATGTAACTTATTTTAACTTAGTAAATTGTATTTTTTTGAGAAACAAAAAAATTTATGCCTTCTTGATATTTCAAGAGATTAACGATTTGAAAACTTTTTGGAAGCAGCGAAAAATTAAAAACTTGTTGATGCAATATATATATATAGGTATAGTATATATATATATAGTATTATATGTAATATATATAATATTATATATATATATATCATATATATAATATATATATATATATATATAATATTATATACATCATATATATTATATATATATATATATATATATTATAATATTATATATATTATATATAATATATAAAACTCGTTGACATCAATATATATATATATATATATATATATATGCCAAACTACATAAACTACAAAAACTACATAAAGGCATATTATCTTTTGGCAGCTACTAAACAGTCTCTCAAGTAAAAGTTAGGGCTAGTGTTTACGCAGCATCGATTTGGCACAGATTTGTGCCAAATTTTGCATATGCAGCAATGGCAAAAGGTGTATTTACCCTTTTTAGGGGGCTCGAGCCGATGGGGACGGAGGGGGACGTTTCATACCCGGAGGGATGTCGGTAGAACTCCCGCGACCCAAGACGCAAAGAGCGGGGTTCCCGGAGACCTATCCCCGAGGGGGATAAGTCCGCCCGTAGTTCACCTAGAGGCCAAGAGTACATCTATCGACATCGGGCGAACTACCCGTGGTAAATTCTTAGTGATAACCCAAAACAAAAAAATAAAAAGAAAAAAAAAATAAATCCGCAAAATGAGTACTTTTGGACATTTATCGAACAATCATTCGTACCTATAACTAAAAACCATTTTGGGACATTTATTTACTATATATATATAGTATATATATATATAATTATATATAATAATATATATATAATATATAATATATAATATATATATATACTATATATAATATATATATCCTGATCGACAAGCGTAAGTAACGCACTTCAGACGTCAACCAGTCAATACGTGACCCATGTAAGATCCTGACGTTGGACTATGACGCTCACGCGCTCAGGATAATATCTACATATCAAGAAGCTCCGTGAATGTAAACTCTTTCCCATTTAATATGTATATATATATAATATATATATATATATATATATAATATATAGATATATATATATTAAATATTATATAATATATTATATATATATATAACATATACATATATAATATATTATATAGTATATATATATATATATAATATATATATATATAATATATATATATCTATATAATAAAATTATATATATATAGTAATATATTCTTGACTCCTTATTACTGGCTCCTGCCTTCGTTGCATGTTTGTGCAACGACCACTTTTTTTTCCTATATCAAAGCGATAGTTTTTTTTAATTATTTGTCAGAAAATTTCACATTTCTTATATATATAATATATATAATATAATATATTGATTATATATATATATATATATAAATATATATATATATATATATATATATATATGGTGGCGAGAGGAAGTACGCTGGGATCAACAAGTTACCCGACGGTGAGGTACCTCTCTCCGCTCTTTCTTGTAGATAAGTTCGAAAGAATTTTAAGATTAACAATGTAGATTTAATAGAATGATTACGGTCAATTGTTAGAGGTTTGTTGATGTTCAAAGATAGTTGGTTAATGTCTATGTCAGCAAGCAAACTCACCTGACACCATCCGGGTCATACGGAGCAGATTAATTTTCCCGTAATCGAGAAAGTTAGTCTTCGACTACCGTCGGCGCTTGCTGACTCGTGAAATGACTTCGAGAGGAATGTGAACTTGATATAAAAATTTGATTACAATGCTAAGATTTTTACTAAAGGAAGATGTAGAATTAATTTCAGCTTCGTTCCCCGACTTTCTCGAAGTATTAACCCGATAGAGTCTTGAAGATTAACCCGATAGAGGTCTCGAAGATTAAGAGTAACAATACCAAAAAGCATCAATATGAAGGATAGTGACACTCCATAAAAAAGTTTTATCTTTACTAAAATCGCTCAGAATATATGGTGGGAGGTCTGACAAAAGTTAATGTTTACCACAGTCCTACCCCAACAATATATAAATAAAAGATTATGATTAAATAGAATAAGTTAATACACCTTGGAGAGTAAGTTAAAGGTTCCAATGTGTAAAATATGTACATGAGCACAGACAGCTCTAGGATCAGAATCGAGAGTGGAAACCGAACGCTTCCAAATATTGCTCATGCATAAAAATCAAGGGAATCAGAAATCCAGACTCAACAATTGTGAATAAATGATGACTTAACTGAATTGACTGGGGAATGGTTCCAAGTGGTGAGTATGATTCAGGAGAATACAATTATGCTGAAGTACTATTAAGGAGGAAGGAATCAGGCCAAATCCCAACGTTAGAATTGGCAGGAAGAAGGATCCAGATGAACCACAACTCCGAACAACTCTCAAGAACGAAACGATTCCTCGATGACTTCCAACTTCCAAAATAGCACAGAGAAAAGATTCACTAATGAATCTCACTCAAGAGTATCAGCTTAAAGAAAAAAAGGATTCAGGTTTGAATCCCACAGTTAGAACTTGAAGGATTCAGGATGAATTCCGTATTTAGAACTCGGATTCAGAATGAATCCCCAAACAGAACCTGTCAAATATAAACAATGATTGGTTATTGGACATAATTTATATTACATATTTGACAGTTATGAGTAAGTCCACATAAATATCCATACTATTAAAGAAACAATACCCTGAATATCCAAGAGGGGTTTCTAAATGGAGATCAATGATGTCAACGGCCTTCCAGCAAGGCAACCAGATAGGAAACTGTAAATAGAGAGTTAAGTTTTTACTATCCGTAACTACTCACAAATTTCTTACATTATTAATTAATAAATATTCACAATAAATCTTGTAGCACTGACCTCTGAGACAGCTATAATAGGCCTTTCACTGTCTTGTGTATATTCAAGTTAGCAACAAATATCTTTTACTATCATCTGTGCCCTGTGCATGTCTTAATCATAAGTTTATATTAATATAATATACATAAAATCATAAACAAGAGAACTAGATAAGGAGAAAAACTTGTATAATATCTATAAATATTATAAGGGTTTCAATAATTGAATTGATAAGATGAATAAGATTGTATTATCACAGGCTGGATCAAAAAAATGGTTACAAAATTCCAGACTGTATTTATAAAACATTTCCAAGAATTAAACAACACCAGAATACAATAGCGAACATGCCAATTACATCAATGGATGCATTGATCAATATCTCCTTATATTCTCCCCACTAAATCTAAACCCCACTCAATTTCCACGTCGTCGAAAAAGACGGTAGTGAAGGCTAATGGAGCATAGAACAGTCGTCAGGGAAAGGAACTCAGGGACTCTCTACTAAGCTTAGTGATATGTTACATACGATATATTTTGTTTCAAGTTTACATACAATTTTAATGTTATTTTAGATAAATTTTCACATTTATTCTTTAGTGATTCTAACAAATACACGGTTCTAACAACGAGGTAAAATCAAGTTAACAGGGTTCCTTGTTGATAATTAATTCCAACAACCCAAGAAGAATCAAGTAAAGGTTCCTGGTTGATATGATATGATATGGAGGGTGACAACTAGGTACTTCCCCCTTTAACATGTGTTATAACAAGCATCGTATGTCGCCTCTCTGACGGTATATTACTGTCATTAGATTTATTCTTCGATAAAATAGATCTTGATTTTTAACCATTCAACTTATATGGACAGTTTCCTCACTCTATTCGCCAGATAACACGGAGTCTTTCTATTAACGTGTTCGGCTCAGCTGTGTCCAATCCTGATAAGGTGTTTCTTGTGTTTAGACACATACATAATCTGCCAATCAGTGACTGTAGAAGTAACTTGGGATTGGGTATTCACCTTTCTGCAGCCTAAGTAATTTTTTTTCAAAGATCGATGTTATAATTGATGAAACATATTGTCTACCAGAAGATCTCCGATCATTAACAATGGGATGAATATACTGATCGTCGTTCTGATATCTGGGATACCGACAGAGATGTTTCTCGATTCTTGTACTATGACGAGTCAATCCTGAAAACTCAAAAATCCGGCAGTTATGAGTCAGTAAGGATTTCCATTATAAAAAACTAACAATGAGGCATTATTAACTAGCTCTAAGATTATAAATTTTATCCTATAATTAACTGTCTCGGAAGCGAAAAAATTGACTAGAGTAACCCTAGTCCATCTTTCCACCTTCACTATTCTCAACTGCAACTTAATTGATTTGGGGAAATCAGAAGTATAAAAATTAATATTGAGAAACTGACGATTTACTAATAAAAAAAAACGAAATTTATATTATATAAAATAAAATTTGTATCTTTATAAATAAAGTATAGCCAATCGCAAGAAATCGTGCTTGAAAGTTCATGTTTCATCGAAAACACACCACTCAAATAATAATGAAATTTTTTTTATTTTCATTATTATAGTTTATATTCGAAATAGAAACATATCTAGGAAGTCCTTTTTCCTGTATTCTTTCTATTTTCTTCTTTGTTATACTTATAAAATCATCTCAGTTGGCCATTAATTTGAAAGAGAGAGAGCTTATCTCATCCAAGTTATTAGATTGATCATATGACAGTGGATATCTCCTTCAGTGAACCGGGACAAAATCTGTAAAATAAGTTTAAAGCTCCTCCGGCCCACAACCTGTCATAAATGACCGCGGTCGTTGGAACCAAGAACTGGTATATATGATAAGTACAATAGGTACATACATATATAGCAGCAATATATTATATAATCATCAGTTTGTGAGTAGGCTGCGGTTTTTCGATGTACTCTTTACCATAATATTATAACGTGCATTTTTGATAATATAAGATACTAGACAGTATATATTTATACTTTATACGTATTTAACCATTTTTGGTTAAATAACGTGAGGAATTCTATTACACAAGACTTTTTTGATTTTTTAGTTTATAGTTTTAATTTTTAGTCTACAAGCATACAAGAAGAATCCAGACACACAAAGATCAATTTTACAAGAATCAGGTACACCAGGAGGGTTTTTTCGTCACCTTAGTTAAAGTGTTTGACGATCAGGCACACTAGAAAGCATACATTCAAAACAGCTTCGATAGATGAAGATGTTATAGAACAATAGTTCAAGAGGAAGTTTACTTAAGAGATTAAGAAAGATAGGAATAAGATTTTTTTTCAAGTGACTTATCAGAACTATGTACTGATAAGTTTGATTGGCCAAGTAATTTAAATTTACGTTCCAGTCAGTAAGGGAACGATAGAAGTTTCATTTTCTAAACAGATGAAGCAAAGCCAACTTTTATTCTCCAGGCTTATTTACTTCGTATCAGAACACAAGTGTGTCATTTTATAACCCCGAGACAAGGTTATAAAAGACTGGTCCTTCTTCAATAAGGTACATACTCCAATGGAGTCGACATGAAGTTTATTCACTACTAGAAGTAACTAGCAGATAGTTATAGTGAACCCCGGCTAAGCATTTTAAATAACAGGGTTCACCACCCACCAACATTATTCCATATATTAAAGGTATATGGGCATAATAAAGTGAACAACGTACTTTAAAGACATCGCGTAAAAGCAGTGATACTTTGGTATTGGAATTGAACCCGGAAGTTTTAATAATCGGAGTCTTTTTTGAACCAACTGACCTTGAAGTTTATATTTTACAGGATGCTTTTGTAACTCGTCGATAAGAACATCTCTTACCTCTAAATGTCTCTCGACCGATCCATATAAGTAAAGAGAAAAACACTTATATAACGAGTCTCCTCCTCCGCTGATTTCTATCGGAAAGAACCCAGGAGGAATGAAATCCAAAGAAGTATTTTCGGCGGGTTCTTCTATATTATCATTTACGGGAGATCGGGAGAGAGCATCGGCAACTATATTTTTAGGGCCCGATATATGACGGATGTCAAAGTCATATTCATAGAGCTCTTCCATAGTCCTAGCTAACCTTCCATCAACCAAACTCATATTTTGTAAATAGATGAGTGGCATATGGTCGGTATATATAATGAATTTTATACCACGGAGGAAAGGTCTAAGGGATTTGACAGCCCAACGCAAAGCAGTTAGTTCTTTATCAATCACTCCATAATTTCTCTGAGCCCCATTGAAGGTCATAGAAATAAAAGCAATTGGCCTGCGTTCTCCGTCTTGGATTTGAGAAAGGCAAGCACCCGCCCCGAAGTCTGAAGCATCTACATGTAGCTCCATGGGAGAAACCTCCGGACTATAATCGGGGAACCCTAACAATGTGGGATTTACTAAGGCCTCCTTAAGTTGATCAAAGGCCTGCTGACACTCCGGCGTCCATTTAATGGATCTACCACCAGTCTGGCATGATAAAGGCTTACTGATTTGAGAACAATCTGGAATATGTCGCCTATAAAAGTTTACCATTCCCAGAAACTGGCGTAATTGTTTTACCGTAGTGGGGACAGGAAATTCTAAAGCTCCTTTGAGATTTTTCTGAAGGGGCAGTATACCTTTCCGGGATATATGGTGACCCAAGAATTCCACCTCAGTACGACACAACCGGGTTTTACTGGGTTTAAGTTTGTACCCGTTTTTCTCTAGTGCAGAAAGGACACGATCCAAGGTGGTTAGATGATCATCTATATTTTTACTGAGAATGATAATATCATCTAAATATACCATAACCTCGGACCATGGCAAGTCTTCCAACGCCAACATCATACCACGTTGTTGCTGGACCATTCTTTACACCAAAGGGCATTTTTAAATATTCGTACTGTGCAAATGGGGTGGAAAAAGCAGTTTTTTCAACACTCTCGGGCTCCATTGACACTTGATAATATCCACGGACCAGATCTATTGTTGTAAAATAGACATTACCGTACATATTATAAATCATATCTATTAGGTTAGGTAACGGGAAGGAATCGGTCTTAGTAACACTATTTAATTTCCGGTAATCGATACATAATCGTAACTTACCGTCAGGTTTTCGGACCGGAACCACAGGAGCTGAATAAGGGGATTTACTGGGTCTAATAATATCCTGCTCCAACAGTTCATGACATTGGTTTTCTATTTCTTGAGCCAAGGGACCCTGGAAACGACGTACTGGTAATCTCACAGGTCGACCAGTTTCTACCTCGATATTGTGTGTGATATTAGTAGCCACTCCAACGTCGTGGTCACCGAAACTGAGAGCCGATTTATGTTTTAATAACACTGCGATTAATCGTTTCTTTTCGAGGTCAGAGATAGGAATATCCGCAAAGCAAAACTCCTCCTCCAACTTAGTGGGGGACCATACGTCTGCTTTAAGGTTGATTTCGGAATTCGCCTCTACTGGCCTAGTATTAATTTGAAGAATATCTTCTTCTTCCAAAGAACACAAGCTACCTACTACAGTACCCTTCCTAACATAATGAGGTGTATCGGAAGGATTAAATAGAGCGATCTTACACGAATCTCGCAAATCCAATACACCAGGAATTGGTACAACGGATCCCATTGGCTCTGATTGAAAACCTACCAAAGCAGAGACTTCAGATGAGGGACAACTTACATCCACCATCTGACAGGAAAACGGTGGAACATTTATGGACTTAACCGTGACGCATTTATAAAAGGGGATGTTTAGACTCTCATCCTTAGCTACGGATTCTATACAATCATTAGATCTATGTACTAATTCCCGCGTAGTTAAGTCTGGGAGAAGGTCATTTTCTTTTAAAGCGACAGCCCCTAAAACTAGCGAAGCTGGCATAAATTCCTGGGGAACCACCAACAAAATGACGGGCTTAGATACATAATCACTATCAGGGAAGTACAGATTACATTCAGTGTAGAAGTCAATAGGTACTGAATGTTCTCGGACCAGACCACTGATGGCATTAACCTGTATATCTACAGAAGGCCGTAAGGGTAAGTTCTTCATGTACCCCTCGGTCATTTCAGTGCTGATTAAACTAATTCCAGCTCCACTGTCCACCATACAACTATAGAAGCCTGAGCTGTTGGGAACCAAAGCGACTGAAACAATCAGAGGGTCCTCCTTGAAAGGAGTACAATGGACTACCATCGTCCGTAAGGGATTTTCTAAGGGTTTATTTATTTCTAAGGGAGGTCGTTCGGAAGATTTCTCGGGAATAATTTTAGAAGTTTTAAAATTTTCTGTGCCTCCATCATCATTGACTGAGTCGATTAAAGGGTTATTCTCCACCAGAGGACTCAAGTCCGGGGAGACCAGGAGTTTAAAGGGGGATCATACCGCACCTCATCATTAGAGCAAGGGTTTAAATTTTTACTTGCAGGTAGGGATGGTTCCACTTGCTTGGACGATGGAGGCCTGTGATTGGTCGATTGATTTGAAGAATACGACCGGGAATATACTTTTTCAAAGGGAACAGTTCTAAGGGAAGAAGGCTCGTGGTCATGATTATGGGACTGGGGAGGAGCACTAAGGGAACACCTCATCCCAGCGTGAGGACCACCGCAGAAGGGACAGACTACTTTTCTGATATTCGGAGAAGAAGAGGAAGGAGACTTCCTAGATCGACAATTGGCCCTGATGTGACCTTTCTTTTTGCAATAACTGCATACTCCCAGATATTTGTAACACTCTTCCATGGAGTGACCTGTTTTTTCGCAGTAGTTACACAAAACCTTTCTCCTTTCATCAGGCTTAGGACGAGAAGTTGAATTACGGTCAGGACGAACTGTACTATCATGGTTCTTGTAACTATTGGTGGAATCACGATAGTATCGACTACCATTATTTCGTTCTTGCGGATTACTTTTCTTCTTAGGAGCCGGCCGATGATCATTGTTGGATTTAGGTTTTTGTTGTTTGACGTTTTGATGTAAAACCTCAGTCCATCCGGGGAGTGCAGTATTTATCCGGATAACGGATTCCAAAGATTCGTCTAGGTTCACTTTCATCGCGGTCTTTTGGGCATAAGTTGATTTGTCGATCTCAAGTGGATTAGTTTGGGAAATGGAATTCGGGAAAGCGATATTCTCGCTATCTAAGGAGTCCGCAAAATTCACTATATTTTCCCAGGAAGCTCTACTATACCCGTCCAACTCCATCATTTTAATATATTGACTGACGAATATCTCAATATAAGGAGGCAAACTACATAGGAAAGCTATTCTAAGGGAATCATGATCTCTCATATCGTATCCAGGATATGCTTGACTAGCTAGGCGCTCTAACCGAAGGGCGAACATTTTTATGCTCTCGTTAGGGTATCGGTGAGCGGCATGATACTTCTGTATTCTGTATTCTTTCTTCTTTCGTTCCTCATCACGATACCAACACACAAGATTATCCCGTACAGAGAAGTATTCACGGTTGTCTTTGATGATCTCTCGGTATATATTCAAAAATTTGCCTTCTAGCTGTCGGCCAAGCAGTCGTAACCATTGGTGATGGGCATTAGGGTAGTGTAAACTACAATAAGCCTCAAAATCAGCCATGTAGACTAAGAGATCATGATCCGTTGTTAGGGAGAGTTAATGGAAAGAAGACCCGGATATTAACTGTTAACAGAGGTCCCCAAACCACCCAATAAATTCAGAAAGTGAGATCAGAAACTAAGACAGCGTCGAAGATCAGAGACTAAAAGGAACTGTCAGTAAAGATTAATGAATTAATTCTAATAAGAGAAACAGAGACAGAGAGAAAATTAGTCAGTTAGTATGCTACTGTAGCGCATAAAGGTGTTAAGAGGTTAGTCTGAAAATACTAACTAAGTTAATATTTATCTACCTACACCGCTGTTAATGGTAGAATTAGTGTATCTCCTAACGGTACTACTTATTATTACCTGAACACTCTCAATTTGGGCCTTCCGCAAAAATGAACCTTCGATATAATTTTTAGTAAGTGATGCTGACGATTCCTCCTTGAATGAACAAGGTCAGGTTTGATGAATCCGGGGAAATAAAACAAAACGTTTAAAACAACGTTTATTATTCTTAAATTAAGGGGAGGATAATCTAAATGTTGATTCCTATTTCTGAGTATCTGTTATCCATCGGTTTGGTCTAGACCCAAACCTAAGATCGTAAGTTGAAGTCGTAAGGTCAGTTCAGTTAAATTCCATTCAACTCAAGTTTCAAGAGAGATATATTTACAAAAAGGAACAAGAACTGATGTGTGTGTGTAGTAAAGGATGCAAATATTAAAGATCACTCAACTTTTGTGGTCTGTTATTGCAACACTCCAGTGCTGAATTGAAATATGGTCTGCTATTCGGATGCTGAATTTCGGGCAGTAGGCCTCAGTGATAGAAATTTGGCGGCAAGAGATATACACAAAGCAGGCCCCAGTGGTGGAATGGGCAAGGTAGGCCCCAGCACTAGAATGGACAATGTGCCCCTGCACTAGAACCTGATAAAATAAAATAGGCATACTGTAAAAATTTGTGCTCCATGACAGAAAACATAAAAAAGGATATAAAGCATGGCTTCAACTCACCCTTGGGGATTGTAAAACCTTCCACAAGGGTTGTTTGAAGAGTCTTGAGGAAGACTGGAGAACTGCTGCTGAACTGTGAAAATAGAGAAGCCATAAGCCAAGCCATACAGAAATCTCAAATGGAGCACACACACCTCTAAAATTATAAAGACATTAAGTGTATGAACATAGTAAAAGTAATATCTTACTTTTACAGAGGTGTTAATTCCTTGTCCACAAGGAATCCTGAGAGATTGACGGAGATGTGGTGAAGGGACAAAATAAATGTGGTCCACTTCACAAAATAATATAAATTCTGAAAATGACTACTTTACGTATAATCTCCTAAAAAAAGACATAGTTAGCAGAATTGGAAAAATTTATGATTAAAGCATACATGGAAATGAAATAATAATATATAAATTTTAGTGATGCACATTGCAGAGCATAACCGGGGTAGAAGCAGGAGCTACTGTGCAGCAACCCCTACATCCCCCCGCACTAAAATTACGCCCCCACTCAAATTTCTTATAATCATAAATTATGTGAAGCCGATGATCTGTTAATGAGTGGTAGGCGGCGAAGAGATGGGATTAAACCGAAAAATGATGGAAACCGAAAGAACTGATTACATCCTTATCCACACACAACCAGAAAACCAAAATTGTGAAAACCGAAACCGAAATATTGACAAAGCAATATATATATTTACAAAAATATGTACAAACTGAAAACTGTTGTCTGTTTATTGAAGAGAAGGAAGAAAACGTGCCCGACGGGATTGAAGCACGAGTTCCTCTTCTTCGATAAATTTTTTTATCGAGTTTAAAATTAGGGAACGTCTATGATCTGATAGGGAACCATAATCATACCTCTCCAACATCATCCGCATTTCCAACCGGATTTGGTCATGTTGTTGCTGGTCGGAACCACCCAGCTGAGAACGGTATGATAATGGTGTAGACGAAGAAACAGACGGGTAGTCGGACAGATGACTCGGGGTTGATGGGTACTCCGACTGTGGAGTCGTGTAGGCTGAAACGGAGTGAGGCCACTGAGGTATAAAAGCTGATGGAGGCAATCCAGTGAAAGGAGCCGCACCCAACCGCCTCTCGATGTTGGTTAAAGTTCGAGAAGTAGACGGTCGAGGTGAGTCGTTTACTGATTGGATTGGTTGTCTCCTTTCCTCGCTTCTAGTAGAGGTCGAAGTAGGTGGTCGACGGCTAGTTCGTGAGTGAACAGAAGGCCGTGGACGAGTAGGACGAGACAGAGCGTGCGAGGTGAAGAAACTCTTATATTTCCTCATGAACTGTTCCAGGAACAAACGATTGGCATGTAACCCATCATATAGCATCGGAGATTGAAGAAACATCTGTTTTTTCTTAAATATATCTGATATGCGGTGTGTTCTTATACTCTGGGCTGTTTCTGGTTGTTCCATAAAAATAATTAAAAACCTCACTACCGCGAAGAGTGGTTTTATCAGTCCACTTATAACGATAATATGCCAAATCTTCAAACAAGACGAAGGATCTGATAGAGTGTTCTCTCATTAACCGAGGGGACATGGAGTCATCATCTTTGAGGTGATCGGCAAAAGCTGGACCCCATGCTTTCGTGATCCGCTTTTGGTTAAAGACGTACATGTCTTTAACTGGAGGAATCATGAGGTAAACTTTGACCCTCGGATTTTTCTTTTTGGCATATTTCGTGATTTGATCCATGATGTTGGGTACACCCTCGACTGTAAAGTTGACCACAGGCTCAAAAACTGTTGTTGACTTGTCTCCATTAGAGATGGATTTTTTCTGCCAGGCCAAGGGTGTAAGTGCCCATATCAGGATGAAGTCAACGTCGGGTTTCATGAGGGTTTCGATATAGGGAGGACAGTCGTGGATAGTCCGACCCGAACCATAATCCACCCTTACATGAAGGTTGAATTGTTCTCTGAGCAGTTTCTTCTCTCGGCGGAGCAACTCCAATTCGCTGGCTCCAACTGCTAAGAGAGTCTTCATACTGCAAAGAGAATTACAGGGGCTTTATTATTTGCATCCGTGTAAGTGATACATAATAATAAAGTATAATCTTGTTCCTTCTACAAATATTTAAAATTAAAATTTAATATTTAACAAGTCAGCTTAAATTTATTTAAATCTGATTTAATTAATTTCTAAGTTAAATAAAAATAATTCAATTTACTAAGCTATATGCTTAACTTTGCTTTGCAATTATAAAGCTGATATAATAATATTAATTATTTTTCAAGAAATATAAATCATATTTTAAATGCTGAAATATTGAATTTACAAAGTCTGATTTTTAAATCATTTTTACAAATTTTAAAATTAATTAAAATTAATATGCACATAATAAGTGTCGGTGTATCAAATAGAAAAATGTGTTAAGTGACAAAAGAACATAACAGTTGTTGGCTTATCATAATTGTCGTTGAATACCACGAGGGCAATCTTCAACTCTGTGAACTGTGTTTTATGCAAATATGTCCTTAAAATTAGCCTAAAGGGGAAAATTTTCATTTTTACATTTTATTTTAGTTTTATTAAATATTAAAAATATTAAATTATATATAAATAATAATAATAATAATTTACTACAACCAACAACAACGTTCTGATAGAATTATAGGCAAGTATTCAGTGAGGCTGAGATGAATGTAAAGAAGATTCTACAGTGTCACTGAATTTGTCTGAATCTAATGTAATGAAAGAGAGATGAAATGAGTGCATGTAATTCGCATCCGCATTAAAAAATCATCCTCAAAACATCCGCATGTTTCTGCATTAACCGCATGCCATCCTGCAAATTCCACCCTGTACCACCCCATGATCATTCCCTCCCAGAACTCACAGAACCCAGGAAGAACGAAGGAAAATGGGAAAATGATGAGGAAGAGAGCGAAATACCACAGGAGCGAGCAAGCGTTCAGTTCAACGAACAACGGCAGATCCTATTGAGAAATTGATGAACTGTTGAGAATTCTGATAATCATTTTTAGAAACTATTAACTACTAACCGGTCTATAACAAACTACTCCTTCTTCTATTGAGCACGTATTCTAGAGGAGTTTCCATTACTAATTCCGGCCGGGAGGCCGGGAGTCTCCGGCCGGACAAATGAAATTTTCACTTTATACTTACCTATATATATACTATCATAATATATACTATAATATACTATTATATATATACTATCATCATATACATATATATGATATATATATTATATATATATATATATATATATATCCTACTATATACATATATATATCATGAAGATTGACTCTAACAGAAACATTATCATGCCACTTCCTCGTCTCGGACGATACAGTAGGTAACTATCCTAGAGAAGTTACACTCCTTTAAGAGGGCTAAACCCGTGACGGGTGCTGAACTACTTGTGCTCTAATTGGAATACATTACTATCAGAGGAAACCCAAAGAAAAAGGCTTTCAAAACATTTATTACGCACACAAACCTTGTTACTTGGAATCATCCTTTGGAAGAGAAAACATAAAATCTATATTTTATAAAAAGTAAATTATTGAATCTTCAAAGAGGAAACAAGTAGGGGAGCAAGGAGAGCATGAGGTATCACAGAACGGAGGCAGATGTTGATGATCCATGGTTCCATCCTCATATCATCAACTTTCTACCTCTATAAAAAGATCTTCTTCACGCCTACACTGTTAGCTCAAAAACAGGATTAAAACAAATATTTGGGAAATTATATTTATAGAAAAGCACAGGAAATGTCATTTTCAAAATGGGTATATTGAGTTGCTTGTCGACCAATTCTGCCATTTTCGTTTTTGTCGAAAAGACATTGGATTAAAGAGATAATATAATCACGTCATGTCCCACAATATAATTAATTTCCATTCAAGGCACTATTATATATATTATGGTACTTTTTCAGAAGAATTAGATTATCTCAAACATATGATAATAACAAATAATGATAAAAATAGTGAATCAAATATGAGCGACGTGTCTCCCGTGCTCTTGCATAGAGATAGTTCAAGCGCAGGAATCTCTTTCACCAGTGGTAAACATCTAGATATATTCCGAGGACTCTGTCTTATATAAACAATGAAAACATCAACGATAAGTTTCTTAATATGTTCTATTTCTGCGTCGCTATCTGTCGCTTGGCATACTATAAAAAATATTACCAATTTGGGCTAAGAGCGTCTTGCTACTAACACTCTTCTATCTCCATACTCTCTCTCTCTGCGTCTACTCGTCTCTGACTGCTTCTCTCTCTCCTCTCATCTCTCTCTGTCTGCTTCTCTACTAACTCTCTCACTTACTCTACATCTCTAGCGTGTGTGATATATAATATATACTTATATATGCTAGTGTGTTATCTCATATTTATATAGACTATTAATGACAATATATATTTTTAGTCTGAATCAAACTAGTTGTGCTCTATCTCCTTCTCTCATCTCCTATTCCTTTATATATTCCCCAACTACTCGATACACTCTACTAAAATTATGGAGTTATGGAATCAGAGGGCGTGGATAGAGACACAGCGGTCTTGGTAATAGGTGAGATGTTAATATTCTTCCCAGGGAATATTTCCCCTCTGACTACGGCTCTCACGATATATATACACGAGTGGATGTGACATCATATTATTTTATCTCTCACATCGAGCTCATAAAAGATATTAATAATATCATTTATATATTGTGACGTGTGTAAAAATGTCGCATTAAGGCTCAATGGTACTAGTTTTGATCTAAACCTGAGCGTTTTTCAGACTATAACTCTTTTAACCGGTGAATATATCAAAAATACAATCTAATTAATATGAACTCCAATTATCATAGTTATCCAAGATGTATAGCGAGAACAAGATGAAATTCAATCTAATAACGTCTATACTATGCTGGTCAATGATATCATGAGAGCGAGCGAAATAAACAATATTGGCCATGGTGATTATGTGAGATTATCTTGATCATTTCAAAATCTCCGAAACCACAAAATCATAAGATAATCATATTGAGAATGTCGTATGAGTTCACACATCGTGCGAAGCTAATGAAGAGAAACTTATTATGTTATAGATGTGATCTTATCTAAATAGCCATTTATTCGAGAACGCAGATTAAACATAAATAGGAATTTCACTCTGCTCGGTGGTGATATGAAAGTGTATGTCTATATACTTGTTGTGTACTCCACTAGCTAGTAAAGTGAGTCATTACGAGCAAAAAAATATTGTGAGTAGTTAGAGCCACATATATCAAAACGTGTGGTATTTACCAGACTGTCGTCACTAAGCTCACTCCCCTTTCTTTTATATGTTTGCGTATATCTCATGTTGATGACGTCCATATTTTTGTTTTTGTATGTATACTTAGTTTGGATAGAGCGTACTATGTAACATTTTTAAATTTACGATAGTATATTCTTTATTATGCCTCGAATAGCTTCAAATAGTTTCTTAAAAAAATCATATATACATACAGTTTCTAAATCTCACTCAAATACATAAAATTAATGAGCTCCTATATTAGATATTATTGATGATAGAAATATATAAATATAAATTTTAATGTGACTCAATAAAGAAGTGAATGCTCAAAAATCATTTTTATAATAAATGAGTTTAAATAGAGTATATAAA
>JABUQX010022291.1:0-14249 GCA_015478945.1 Trachelipus rathkii
TTTGCTTTTCACCATCTTTATTAAAATTAAATATTTGTAATAAGACCCTTTCAGAAATTGTATACTATTAAGTTTTGATAAAATAAAATCACTCGAGAAAACAAATTTTAATTTTATTTTCCAAATTTTATTTTTTTTTAGTATTCTGTCAGCAATTATATTTTTCGCCACAGAAAAAATTTCTTGTTTTAGCAAGACTAAAATATTAAAATATTATATACTTCTTAGTCAATATTTCTAAAAGTTTATGATAAATTTTCCAAAGAAGATTTAAATTATAATAAATTAAAATAAGGAAGATGTTCTCTGTTTGTTAAGAAAATATCCTGAAGGGGAAGATCCAATATTGGAGTTTTAACACCACATTTTAGCCATCACCTAAAAATGGACATAATATTCTTAATTCTCAGACAATTTAGATGGGGAAAAAGCAAACCGCAACTTTTTCTGACCTCTAAAACGTCGTTTTCGGGTGTTTTCCTGTGTCTGTAGTCATTGTTTCAGAATTTTCATTTTTTTAGAAACTATGCTTTTGACATTTCTTAGCATCAACTCCTATAATTTTTTTTGAAATGACTTTTTAACTTGAAATTCATTTTGAGCCCTTACGCACAAAATGTACGAATTAGTTTTTTGATTTTTTGAAATTCGTCCTCAGCAATGTCGAAATTCAAAACCTACTTTTTTGTTTTGGTTTTAATTGCTGAACACAATTTTAAAAAAAGGAAAAACTACTTCGTGCATTTTGTGCGTAATGGATCCATCTATGCATATTTTAAGTTTGAAGTCATTTTTGAAAAAATTGTAGGGAAGTTGGTACCTAAAAAATATAAAAAAAAGGTTGAAAAAATGAAAATTCTGAAACAATGACTACAGACACAGAAAAACCTTCGAAAACGACGTTCTAGATGTCAGAAAAAGTAGTGGTTTGCATTTTCCCCATCAAAATTGTTCGAAAATTAAGAATTTTATGTCCATTTTTAGGTGTGGGCTAAAATGGGGTGCTGAAAACTCTAATATTGGATCATCCCCCTAACACTGAAAAGAGATGATTGGGCATATTTTTCCTGGTTATTTTTGCTTAAAAATAACATTTTCATTACTAAATAGTACCAATTTCTTGCTTGGTTCCATTCTCTTTATTATATATTTATATATATATAATTATATATTAATATATAATATATATATATATTATATTTATATATTTATGAATATTTATATACATTAAGTGTATATATCAGCGGATATACATATTTACAATTCTTCTGGTACTCTACCTCTTGAGTGGCCACATTCGCTCAGATACTCGCACGCCGCCGGCCTCCTCCAAAGAACGCTTTAGGGCTGAAATTTCCATTTTCTCTGGGATGTGGCTAGTTGAACAGTATAATATAAGAATATTGAACTAATTTTTGTAATATTAACGGAAACGATGGGTGATTTTGACCTATATTTATAATAAAAAATTATATATACAAAATGTCTCTCGTATTATCATAAAGAGAATCATAAGATTTGAAAACCATTTCTGTAGTGGTATTTAGTATTTGTTTTGGTTGTCTGTTCTTAAATAATTTTCTGTTAGGTGTGTGTGTATTTGATTAGTGTATGAGATGTTGTTTTGTAGAGGTTGGATGTTATTCAGAAATTGTTTGTCTAATAACGCCGGAGAAAGAGGTTGTTTTAACCTATGATAAATGGGGGTAGAAAAGTGCAGTATAGCATGGGCGTTGTGATGTTTGTGTTTTAGCGTAAAACTGAGTGTCTATCATTTCTAAGTGTTTTTGTCTATGGATATTATTATTTTCCATTTTGGTGTTGTTGGGGTGTAGTAGATACGCATCCTGTTACAATTCTGAGCGCTTTGTTTTGGGTCGTTTGTAGTTTTCTTGTTACATTTGGTCATAAAAAGATGCCACATTGGTCAGGAGTAGTTTAGTGTTGGGAGGAATGTATTGTTTGTATATGGTGGTGGATAACTGTTTATTATTATTACAATCCATGCCGACTATGGTTTTTGGTATGTTTAGTTTGCTGCTTGCTGATGTTATGTTTTCTGTGTGTTTTGTGAAAGTTAGATGTGTGTCCAATGGTATTCCAAGGATTTTGAGTGGCATGTTTAAAGGGATAGCGGTGTTATTTATGAAGATTTGGGGGGTTGCTTGAAATAAGTTGGCGTCTGTTGTGTTAGAGTACAGATGATTTATTCTAATGAACAACACTCTATTGACGCCAAGTTTTTGTTTTTTTATGTATCCTAATATGTTTGGAGACTTATTTAGTGCAATAATATTGGTGTGGTTTTATTTTATGTCTGTCTGTGGTAATTAGAGTAATTGAAGTTTTTTAAGGGAGCTTGGCGTAACAGTTCCCGCCTGACACAGCATTTATGACGACAACTACAGTGGCTTGGTCCGGACAACGAGTTGTCATCGGCCGACCAGGCACACTGGTAGAAGGCGCCTGAGCTTGAAAACCTGAAGAATCGAAATACGCCTGTGACCTGATATGTCAAATTAGTTGTTGGTGTCGGTGAAGGTTGTGCTGTGTTCATGTAAAATGTCTGCTGGAGTAGCTCTAAAAAGAGGAGCTGTGGACACACTCGGAGACATAATAGTTGTATCCAGAAATATGCGTGAATTCACAGGGAGTACCTTATTATCTATCGGGGAAATCTGCATCTTGGTTTTATTGTTTTTACACGGGTTATGAATGTTGGAAGTGACTGTGGTATGAATTGTATTATGACGATGTGTGTAAATTGTTACTACTGATATTTGAAATTTGTGGTTGTAGTTGCATTGGTTGCATATACAACGCTTGCATTCTTTGCTGTTGAGCATGCTGCTCACGTAATTCAGCAAATTCAGTTTGGATCGTGGAAACTAACGCCATTAATGGGGTATCTTCAAATTTCGCGATCTCTGGATTCTGAACCGGCAATGGGCTAGGTCTATTAGCTTTACGTTCCTTTTCCTCTTTAAGGAACCTTTCCATTTGTTGGGGTGATGGCGGTGGCAAATCTATGACACTGTCTACCCGCTGGGCAACCAAGTCAGTTGCAAGCCCAATCGCTCCTTCATCTCCCAACAAATCCACTCCATCTACTCCGCTTAACCCCTCATATTCTTTCCCTCTATCAGCCATCCCTTTAAATCCCACTAAAAAAATTTTTATCAAACAAAAACTCTGTATTTAGCAAGGAAAAAAAATTTAATTAATAAATTAAATATAAATCATAAATCATAAATGAAATAAATTATCAATACTTAAATTTAGGGATGAGATGATGATGATAGATGATTAGGGAGAAGTTAAGAATTCAGTTGGGAGAAGGTTAAATTGTCTGAATTTCTATTACTGATATTTTAAAGTAAAAACCTTAAAATTATCTGGCTGCGTGTCTGCTGACTCGAGAGAAGCGCCAGATATGCATTCACGATTGAACTGTCAAACCTCTCCACAGAATACTTCCCGGTTCGCTTGAATCAGTTAGAGAAAGTTAGATACTGGGAGAATAGACAGAAGAACAGCTATGTTATATGTAAAAAAAAATAATGTATGTCGAATTATGTTTTAAGATAGCTAACAATCATACGTGCGTCCCTGTTCAGGCGCCAAAAAATTTAAGGGTGGGGTATGTAAAGGAGAGAGGTGGCATAGACGCCGTGTTCCTAAAATCTAAGGGATAACAAAGGCGCCCTCGGAAGCCTAACAAACAAAAAACCCAAGACAGCTAAATCCCAAAAGTTTCCCCTAAAACATACACACCTAAATTTACTAATACAGAGTTCAAAGATCAGTGACAGAAAGAGAGGGAAGTACGAATGGAGATGGTAACTCAAAATTATTAGGCTAATATGACTAACGGTCAAGCAAACTTTAAGGGAATTATTTCAGTTGTATTCTGCGGGATTAGTAAGCAAGTTCAATCGATTCAGCACACTAGGGATTCTCCAGGGGTTATGAAAAGATATTTGCATTTATATTTTTATTATAAATAAAAAAAAAATTATAGTACAAGGAATCGCAGTTCAATACTTGTAAACATAAGCAATTATAAACATCATTGGTGTCTTTTCAATCTATCAGCAACACCATCCAGAGTGGCACATAAATATAAATAAAGTGGAGCAAGGGGTGTATATAAATGAAAGTGTGGAAGATAGCAGTACTCGAATTAAGTGCTTCTATAGCTTTATCCGTTTAAGCTTCGGCTGTTGAAAGGATCTGAAGTCTCACCAGGGAAACGAGATGAAGAGCCATAGATATAGTGACAAAGTTGGACCATAAGAATAAAATTGAACGCGCAGGATAAACTGAGCCAAGAGATAAAAAATCAGCCGAGATAATAATTTCCAGCCGATGATATAAAAAAGTCCAAAAAATAATATTTAAAATAAATGTGATAAAAATAAATAATAAAAATTAAAAATATAAATAATAAAAAAAATTATAAAACTGGGTTAAAAAAAAAAATGATAGGAATTGCATCAATTAAGGTTAAGTAAGAGCTTTTAATATTATCACTAGAGCAACCTACCCTATTTGGGAGGTAAGGGTTTTATCTTTTATTTCTGTATGTATTTGCAAGTCCCTTCTGGATTCTTGTCAGCTTGATGTTTGATATGATGGTAATGTTGCAGTGTTGTTGCCTAAAGGAAGTAACATAAACCACTGCAATACTTTAATATGAGAAGCATATTAAAGCTAATTTTCAGTATACAGTGAATGGATAAAAACATATTGGGTAATAAACCTCACTTAATGCTTTCCTATTATTTCTTAGTGGAAATTCCGTAAAAGAGTATATATACTTCCACAAGAATGGGGGAAAAACAGAACAAAAACTAACTTGCTGTAAAAAAAACTTTTATCTTTTCTGAAAAACTTTTAATATGCCTAAAGAACAGACATAATTAATATAGAGGGAATAGGATTATCTGCATAAACAGTCATTGGCATTATTGTGTAGATGAAAAATAACTTAAAACTATTGGATCAGTCTTTGACAGCCCTTACAACGCATGTCCTTGAAAGGAGAGAAATGTGAGTTTGGCAAAGGCGAGAATAAAGTGCATGATAGGAGAGAATGCGGGGTTTGTATGGGGGCAATGGGGTGTGCCCACCTGGCCAGGGGATGGACCCTTCCTTGACGATTTACCATTGGGGCCCGTCGCGTCCCATGAAAGCTGCTACGGGTGGATCTGTCTTGTGACGAGTTTCACTAATTAATTGGTATATGAGGGGGCGGTAAGCCTGGGCTTTCTTTTCGACATTTGTAATACTTCCTACTGCTTTCTTTTTCCGATGCTTGTAGCGGCACCTTACTCCCAGTCTTGGAAAAAAGAGGTATGGTAAGAAAGAAAGAAGAGAAAGAATACTAATATATATATAGTATATTATTATATATAAATAATATAGTATATATATATTGATAATATATATATATATAGTTGATATATATATAATATATATATATATATATATATATCAGACAATCCGCATCTCCGCGGATGTTAAAATCAAACTTCCGATCCGCATCCGCAGATGTTAAAATCAAACATGTCGGATCGCATCCGCGGAGGAAAAAAGTGACATCTGTCAGTTCACTAGATATATATATATATATATTATATATATAATATATATTATATATATATATATATATATATATATTAAATATATATATATATATATATATTCGCAGCAGCTGGTTATACGAAATCATAACTGTTCTCTACCCTGCGGGCGGTGCCGCAGCCGTAGCTCGCGAGGGAACGTGTGCGTTTTGCGCATTAAGATTTCATCAGTTTTATTAAAAATAAAAGTGTTAAAAATTATATATATCATCGGCGACCTTCAGTAACTTTTTACTACTCGGCTCCTCTCCTCCTCTTCCGTCTCTATATATATAGTATAGTATATATATATTATATGATATATATATATAAGATATATATATATTATATATATAATATATATATATATATATATAATATATGTGTTAAATATAAACTTAAACTAAATTAAACTTGGTTCTCTTATTTATACTTAAAGAGAATGGCAACAATCAAATAGTAACTGTAGAGATCCAAAAGGCCAACAATTTAAGCAACAATTTTATAACGTAGATTCTCAGCTGAGTACAATCTCCAGCTATTGCGGGATTTGAGCACGAACAGTCACCTTTTTAATGATTGAAAAATAGCAGTATTTATAGGAAAAAAAGCTTTACACTCTTTCTTCAATTTTACATAAATTTTTATAATAGAAGTTTTATAATTCATTTGACCTATTTTCACAAAAAAAGTAAGAGAATTTTATCGTATCATTTTGATATTTGTAGAAGATCGCTCGTTTCTATAATGTTACTCGTGCTAAGCACGCAGCACGAGTATAGAGTCGCCTTTGATATATTGTAATATATAATATAAATAATATATATATATATATATAATATATATATAATATAATATATATATTTATATAATATATATATATATAATATATTATATAATATAATATATATATATAGTATACGGGTATATAAAGCGTTTTTGTTTTTTTACACTCTGGGCTTTCCTGAAACGTGAAGAAATGCTCGAGTTTGCCGTTCGTTTTTGTCAATCTACCGAAAAATTGTAGAGAAATGCTCTCAAGACTAAGGAAATCTTCCTCACTTCTGGTAAGGTTACTATTTCCCGTGCTAGCCGAATTTAAGCAGGTTCTTAACGTAAATGTAAACAACAAGATGGCGGCGTGTTAGGGCCCAGTCTGAATTTGATGAATTTCATTCAATAGAATGCAGCTTTAAATCTAATTTCTGTTCCCAACAGTGGATAAAACTCCATCACATAATCCGTCGAATTCAATTAATATCTTGAAATTATAACCATTTGTTATTTTTTTAATCTCTAAACCATAAAAAATTAAAAAAAAAAGGAAACCAGTACTCTATCACAATAGCTGATTCTCAATGTTATAAAAACAAAGTAATGCCTAGCAAGCACGAAATCGGCCGTTCGTTTTAAACTGGAAATTCCGTGCTAAAGACTAGGGTGGGGCATTTCTTATCGAGCGTAAGCACAAAGACAAAAACGAAAACGGTCTAAATTAAAAGCAAGGGAAATACTAAAATTCATTCTACTTGTAAACGCTTCGTATTATTACAATTACGATTAAAGGAGTTATAACTAAAGAAATTAGTCCCAGGTAAAGTATTTGTGGGCTTGCTAAATTTATTTATCGCAATCCACTAATACATTAATTTGGACTAATTTCTTTATTTCCATCTCCTTTAATCATAAAATTGGCGGTCTAAGTCGCATACACAAGCCTTTGTTGTTTGTTCTGATTGGAAGTTTTTCCAAGAAGAAATCACCTTTCTCAGTAAATTTTCTAGAGTCTTTAGCCTTATCCTCTAACATTTTGAACCCTAAACTAGGGCATATGATGTTTCCTAAACTTCCTGTTTTATGTCCTCGGCTTTCCCTGCAATTGGACCCCTTGTCCAATGTTCCTTTCCCTTCAGATAAAACATTTTAAACAAAAACTTCCACAAATGCAAGTTTCTTATAATCTTTTATTAACAACAACTCAATTGCAGTTTCTTTAAAATTAAAGAAAGCATCTCCCCTGAACTTGAGGTCACATATCGTTTACAAATATAAATGTTTCGACTGTAACGTCGACTATGTAGGTCAAACTTTCCAGATAACTAAAGATGCGAGCCTTCAAATACATGGGCCATTTTCCTTCGAACTATATTCTCTCTCCATCTTTATAACCAGAGAATTTAAACTGTCAGAGATCGCTATGCCTCAATATGCAATACGTCTTCAAAAATTCTCCATTTTTCAAATGCTTCTACAGATGAAGACTTAAAAATTTGGAATCTTTATATATAAAAGACTTAAACTCTACACTTAAATCTCCATCCGGATTTCTTTGGCACTTCCTGAGTTGCCTGAAGTATTGCCTGATTCGTGCAAAAAAAGATACACGATTTCCTTAGGATGGTTTACTTTTGTTTTTCAAGCAATTGAAATTAGTGATTGATGGAGCCCGTCGATTTCGAATAAAAAAATAATTAAAAAGTTTATATTGCCAAAAATTGATCACTATTGTGATGGAGTTTATTATCGATTTGGGAAAAATTAGATTTAAAGCTAATGTTATTGAATGAAAATATCATCTATCTGTCAAAAAATGAACGGCGTGTTAGGGCCCCTACCACGCCGCTTATTTTTTTGTTTGCACCATTTTCGTAAGAACGTGGTAAATTCAGCATCACTGGAAATAAGCACTTTATAGAATTACGGAAATTCCTTACGTGTGTAAGCATTTCTTGCGACTTTGCTCGCTACGTTTACTAAAAACGAACGCAAATTAAGCATTTTTTTACGTTTCGTAAGTCTTCAATTGCAAAAACTCGAAAAAAGCGCCTATATTAACATTCAGTAGGTTCAGACAGATACGGAAATTATCTAACAAATTGCGGATATATATATAAATCATATATATATAAATATATATAATATATATATATATATATATATAATATCTATATATTATATATATATATATATATATATATATATTATATATATATGATCCTCTCTGTTTTTTACGACTTCGTCATTTCGTAAATTTTTTGTTTTGTTTTTAATATATTTCTAGTATATGATCCTAACAATCATTTAAGTGGTAACGGTACATGATCAAAAAAAAATATATAGGACCTTTTTCGTTTTACAACTCCGTCAGTTTTTTTTTTTACTAAAGGAATACCCAAGGGTAACCGCAAAGAGGGCAGATCGTGGTCGTCTCGGCCTTCCGGGGGAACGACAGGTAGGACTATTTCCCCCCTCCGGGGAGGGTCCTCCGGAAACCCCCCTCTTTGGTATTTGGGTGGCGCGGGGGGTTCCTCCGCCCCTCCCTACGGGTATGGAAAACGTCCCCCCTCTGCTCCCGTCGGCACGAGGTACTAATCAAATTCTGGACGAACAGCGCCCGTAACGGATAATTTTTTATTTACAATTTTTGCCTGGTTAGCTCGAATCCAAAATGTGGATTCCAATGTAATGGTTTCTCTAAGTGTCGTACTTATCGAGATATTTCATATATGGAAACAAAAATATATATAGGCCTATATATTTTTTTTATCTGCCTATCCGCTGATTTTCAATTCTATTGCTCAGACGAATATTATCAATTTCGGAATATTTTCATTTTTGAAAAAAGTACTGTACATAAACGCCCTTTTTTTTAAAATTGTTTTGAGAATACTTCGAATTTTATTTTTACTTTGTGAAATCATGTCCGTTACAACTGAAATTCATTGTTGGTATCATATAGTAGCAATAAATTAAAAACAAAGACAAAAATCAAATTAAAAAACTGACAGGAGTCCGTAAAAACAGAATAGGACCCTATATATATATATATATATATAATATAATAATATATATATATATATATTTAAAGATGTCTAATATACAGTGAGTAATAAATACAAACTATCTATCAGTAAAATATATGATAATATATATACTATATATATATATATATTATATATATATTTATATATATATTATACTATATATAAATAATATAGTATATTATTATTTTGCAGTTTTTTTATTATGTTTTTTTACATTTTGTAATAAGCTTTATACGGTGATTAAAAATATGTAATTGGTTTTCTCGTAAGTATCGTAGTATCGAGATACTTTCATATATCATATTATATATATATATATATATTATAATAATATATATATATATATATATATATATATAAAATAATATATATATATATATATATATTATAATATATATATAAATATATATATTATATACCTTTAGGTCGTGAGTCGAGTCCTCGTCAAAGCGGGATCTTGCACTTTCGACTAGTGCACAGGACGTGACACGAAAAAATTGCGTTTGTAGGTAGATTTTTCTGTAATTCATACAGTTTACGGCATAGTGTATTAAATCCTAATCTCAATACCCCACCTCGAGCTCATTCCATAGCCAACACAGTACACGGTACTAGACCTTGAATACACATACAGACACCTACATTCATATTCGCCTCCGCACAGTAGGTCTGTGAGTCCAGAGCCTAGCCATGCCCACTGATGGCTGGAATATCTTGACTTGGTTCAGACTGAGGCTGGGGTTACTATCACCCTGATAACTTTGCACCTTTCCACTTTGTATGGCCCACTGTCGGAAAAAATAAAACATAACCTTTTCCCCGAATTGTCCGTGTACCAATAAATAAAAAAATATTATATAATAATATATGTATATAATATATAATATATATATAATATATATAATCATATATATATATATATATATATATAATTTTGCAGTTTTTTATGTAATTTTTTTTACATTTTTGTAATAAGCTTTATAACCAGCGATTCCAAATTGTAAATTGTTTTGTAATCGTGGTAATGCCAGTTGATATTTCATAATGAAAAAAAAATATTATATGGCCTATATTTTTTTTTTTTTATATATCTATAAGCTTTATACGCTGATTCCAAAATATGTAATTGTGTTTTTCTGTAAGTGTAGTACTTTTCGAGATATTCATTTTTGAAAAAATATTGGAACATAAATGTGATTTTTAAAAATTAATTTAAGACTACTTCGACACTTGTTGAATCATGTCCGTTACCACTGAAATTCATTGTTGGTATCAATATAGTAAGCAATATATTAAAAAACAAAACAAAATAAAATTAAAACTGACGAGTCGTAAAACATAAATATGTTATAATCTATATTATAATATATATATATATTAGTAATATATATATATATTCTATATATATAATTATAATATTATATATATTATATATATAATATATAATATATATAATCTATATATATTAATAATATTATATATATCTATATATATATTATATTATATAGTATATATCTATATAATATATACTATATATATATATTTAAACAAAAATTAGAAAAAAGAAACTTTAATTTTATAGTCATTGAGAGATAAATGTTTTAAAGGTTATTTTGTCTGATAGCAAGGGAGCTGACAAACCAGCCCTTTATCAAGTCTTGTTTTCGTGAATGGTGTTGATAATTCAAAATACCCTTCAACAATCAATCAACCACTCTGCATCAAGTGCGGGACGGTACCGCTTGATAAGATATAGTATATATATATATTATAATATATTATATATATATAATATATATAATAATATATATATATATATTATATATATTATATATAATATATATATAATATAATATAATATATATCTCAAAATCGAGATTTAAAAGACGCAAAATGTGTGGTATCGGTAAAGGTATCGGCAGGGGCGGGATAATTTTGCCGGGGCCGGGCCCGGGGTAGCTAAAATTAGAAATGTAAATCAAAAACACTGAAAGTCTTAAAAACTTAAGATGAAATTAATATATTTCAATTTAATTAATAATTAATTATACAAAAGGAATACATTTAATTAATTCAATTAAATACATATTTTCGAAAGAAAATTTTAGAAATTATTCTTTTAAATAGAAGAATAAGTGGTATTAAATATATATATATATATATTATATATATATATATATAGTAATATATAATATATAGTATATATAATATATATATATAACTTATTATGATATATATAATATATATATATATTTATATAGTTAATATTTATATATATATATATATATTTAAGAACTTCTTTGTCCGTAATGATATAAGTTTACTTGAGAGGAAGCCCTTTGTTCTTTTTTAGTTTTAGCTGTTACTGTCACTTTCATTTATTACTAAATTGTATACACCAAATTAAAAACATTGTTAAAGACACTTTTTTTTGAATGAAATAGTAAATTTATTTAATGGAAAGGTAATTTTCGTCCCGACACGCGAGACCTCTTCGGGCTAAGGGACTGGATTTCTTTCTTGATCTTCATCAGTTTCAAGTGTGTTCAGTTGGTTCTGCTATTTCCTTCATGGTGTTGTTGAAATATTTGATGTTTTCAGATATTCATTTTGTATAAATCTAGTCTTAACTCAACCGAGATGTTACGTGTAGTTGTTACATTAGTATAATGCATAAAAGATCGCATGATTTTTGCGATGGTTTCGTGTGATTGATATTTCTGATCATCTTATATTGTTGAAATTGATAGAGTGGCCTGTGTTACGCCTATGACTTGTTAAAGCTGAATATATGTTTACGCTGTCCTTGTGCAGGTCATCTGTATGTGTGATTGTTTTCTTCTTGCAAATCCTAATGGTTTCACCTATATATGTTTTTATTGCAAGTATTGCAGGGGATGGATATATACAGCTTTGGGGAGATTTTCTTTTCGTTTTGGGGTTTGAGAATGTTTTTAAGGTGATGTTTATTTGATTGAATGAGGGTAATATTTTTGGCCTTCATTTGTTTAAACGAATATAATGGTAATTGAGGAATTGTAAAAAGGAAGTGTTGCTATTTTTCGGGGAAAGGTGCTATAGTACCCCTTTTTTGCCTTTGTTTTATATGCTTTTGTGATGAAAAACTCAGTGATTTGAAAGTATTGTGGATGTATTTGGATTTATTTAGTTTCTTGTGCTAGAAGAACGGGAAAGCATATACGAAAGGCACGGAGAAACTAGAGATGACAGAACAGCTAATTTTGTTTTTGGGGAGCGATGTACGATAGCCAATGGTATATTAGTTTGTTGCGAAATGTCTGGTTTCCTATAATAAATGGTAAATTGCATAGTGATTGTATCCATGAGATTAAGGTGATCGAGGAATGGGGATAGAGTTTGTTGGAGGCATTTCTATTGTATACTGAACTGAAGGATGAAGAGTTAATATAGTTAGGACATCATTAGGGTTGGTGTTGTGAGGAGGGAGACAAAATGTCATCTGACATATCTAACCTCCAGTAATCTATTTTGTTTATAAGGGTTGGGAATATAAATATGATTAAAATTCTGTTCTTCCATATATATGATTGTAACTTGTGGAGGGCTTTGTTGGTTGAGCGTGTGTGCTGTGTGGGATGAGCTTGTGGTCAGCGTTGTGTGGTAAGTTTTGGTGGATTTGGTTGGGAGCCAGTGGGGACCCATAATCTCAGGGCCGAAATTTTGTTTGTAATATTTGCCATTAAAATTAAAATGAAAGAAGTTTTGTAATGAGAGATTAATGAGCGGTTTTATATATGAATTACGGGAAAGCCAAATGTCGCGTTCTTCCTATGTCTCATGAGAAAATAGCAGACGCCACCTGAAACAAAGGTATAACACAACTTAATCTGGATGCGATGGTCAAGAAAATAAAAAAATCCAAGTCGCCTTTAGTCCTGAATGAGGTCTTCGCGGTCGGGACGAAAATAGCTTCCCTTTAAAATTTTTATTTCATTAAAAAAAAGTGTCCTTAACAATGTTTTTAATTTGTGTGTACATTTAGTAATAAATGAAGTGACAGTAAAAGTCATACATCTATAAAGAACCCAAGTGTGCTGTCCTCTCCAAAGTAATTTATTGATATATTTATAATATATATATATATCTAAAACATATATATATATATATTATTTATATATATATTTATATATATATATATAATGAATATATATATATTATATATATATATAATATATTCTGATAAAAAGGCATTTTATATATGTTCAGATCCTATCAAATACAATGAAGTTGTAGAGTTGGATCTATTTTAATTCCAAATATAATTATATATTTATATATTTATATAGTATATATATTATATTAATAAATATATTTTAATACTATATATATATATAATATATATTAAAATATATAATTATATATTTCTATATAATAATATAGTATATATATATATATATATATATATATAGATATATAATATATATTATATTTAATTTTTCCAATTAAAATAATAATTTGAAAAGAGATTTGGAATGAATCAAAATTTATTTGAATGTTTTCCGTTGAAGATACTTTTCTTTCAATAAATAAATACATTAATTTTTAACTAATTATTTATTTATTTACTTCCTTTTCCGAATTCGTTTGATATAACAAATTTCTAAATATTTTTTGTTTAAATAATGTTTAAATCAACTCGGCAAAAATATTATAGGTGGGTTGATTTGGGGCCTTCAATTTTAATATTGAAATCAAAGGAAAATTAAAAAAAAAAATTGATTATTTAGTGTAATGTATATATATATTTTTTTGCACTTGA
>JABUQX010022292.1:0-12500 GCA_015478945.1 Trachelipus rathkii
GTCTTTTGTAAGTGCGTGGGAGTTTCATTTTATACGGAAATAGGATGTTCTGCGTAGCCAATCTTCTTATTGAATAAAATATATAACATTCCCGCTCCTTTTTATAGGCAGTTAGTTTTTTTTGCTTTTTATTCAAATATATAATATTTTATACATCAATGTACAATATTTTTTTTATATACAGGTTTTTAATTATATATTATTTTATATAATATATTATTATATATAAATATACTATATATATATATATATATATTTACACACACATAAGATGTACAGGGCCTGGATTCAAATCCTCATCCGGATTTTAGGTAGAAACTACCTAGAGAAGCTTCCCTCCTTGAAAAGGGCTATGCCTGTATATGAACTTTTAAAAAAAGAAAAATTTGTGTGCGCGCCTTAGGCCTTTATATTGCATGTTTTTGCTTATTTGTTGGACACCCTTATGGGGATAGCATAGTATGTTATGACAGTCAATGTGGCTTTCTTTTAAAATTGTGGTTGAACTGCATAAGTAGCAGCTATTTTGTTGAGTGCTTGTGGTAGGGTTGGCATGTTTTAGTTATAGTATTTAGATATGGTGGTGAATATGTTTTTATACTTCAATATTTTTAAATATTTTATTTTACTTTACTTTAAATTGGACAAGCTGTAGAATGCTGGGAGAGTTTCTTGAGATATTGGGTCGTTGGTTAACATATTAATTGTTAGAGAAAAACACCATTTACTGATTTTTATGAAAATATTTTTATTTTTTTTTTACATTTTTATAATTGGACTCAGCTAGGATCTGGATAAAAATCTTGAGAACAAAAGGAAGTTTGTAAAACTTTCCCACTCTTTGGTCTGGGATATCCTGACATACTGAACAAAATTTTGGCTGAATCTTACCACTTCACGAGCAGATCAGTTTTGATTTTAATCACAAATTAAACTCCAGAGTAAAATTTCAATAGCCCATGAATGAATTTTTGATTCTTAAAGATAGGTGTCGTCCCTAGAGATGTTTTCCAACCTATGTGTCACTATTCCAATAAGCAGTGGGGCCTGTACACTTTATTTCTCTATATATATATATCTATATATATATATTATATATATATATATATTATATATATATATATATATTATATAATATATATTATAATATATATATTATATATATAATATATATATATATATATATACGCGTTATATTATAATATATATATATAATATTATATAATAAATAATATATATATATATATATATATATATATATATATAATAGTTATATATATATATATATATATATATATATTATATAATAAAAAAAAATGTGTAAACAAGGTGATGCAGTTTTATGGAAATCTGATTCCGAAACTATTTCCAACTGAGGATTCACTTACTTACTTTATTCCTCCTCAAACGGATGGCAAACAACAAAAGAGAGCCAAAGGAAAGCTCATCGAGAGATACAGAAATATGAGAAGAAAGTTTCGAAAACTGGGCTTACATTCTCAGCATATTTCTAAGAGTGTGGCTAAAAAATCTAAAACCAGTATTTTATTGCATGAAGGTAAAATATGAAGTCTTATGTTGTAGTGTTAACCAAATTTTTTGAACTTTAATACATTATTACACAGATAAGTAGTCATCTATGATAAAGCATTAAAATAATCAATTTGAAAATTATAACAGCTTTTGCAAAAATTTTAGGTGAATCCTTATCAGAGGAAGAATTTTTTGAAAAGCAGCAGTGGCTTAGGTTTAACAAAGAACCTTGGGAACAAGTAGAAAAATTGTGGAATGAAACTTCAGATAAGAGAATATCTGATATCCACCTTAAAGAGGAAGCTACAATACATAGTACTTTTCTTGATTGGCCAATATTAGAAAACACCAATGGACATATTCTAGTAAGTATATATATATATTATTATATTATATTATATATATATATACTATATATATATAATATAATTATATATATATATAATAATATATATTATTATTTTATTATATTATTAATATATTTTTAAAAATTGTACATCAGTTACACAAACACTGTTTACCTGCCATCTGGACTGCACAACCCATAACAGGGTAACTACTAGTAAAACGAGAGTATCAAAAGTTTTCAATGGTTACAGAGAATGTAAAACTTGTAGTTTAGTAGCGAAAATGAAAATGTCATTACTGTTAAATATTGAAGACCGCTAATATATAAGAATGTCGTTTATAGGTAGTACTGAATAAAGACCAGAAAAATACCACATCTAAGTGGAGTTAGTTTGTCATATACAACCAAAATGTGGAAGATGGATTGTGAAAAAAAGGTTGCAAAATTGACAAGTAGGTGGCTTGGTTTTGAACATGTAATGTTCATGTGTGAGTTTGATGTGGCTAATGCAGAGGCGAGCTTGAACCACTTTATGGTAGCGGTTTTTCGGTTTTGTGCCCAAACGCCACTCCGATTTCTAGTTTCACACAGTTTATCCTAATCCTAGCTTACCTTTCAGTTTATCCCCTCTGTGATCACTACACCAACGTTCCTGCCATTGTTCCTTTGGTGGGGTAAGTATTAGTTGGTCGCCAACCCAACTACCACACGTACACAAGGAGACAGAAGCTAAGACATAGACAGGAAGCATGAAAAAATGAGGGGACAGAAAAAGGCTAAAGTTCCATATGCCACGAAGACATAAAAGTATTGAGGCCCTGGGGGACGCAAGAAAACCACATGTTGCATAATTCGGGTTCTTAAAGTGTTAGTTGTGTATCCAACATAAGAGGAATTACATCCTACTTCTTTGCAATTAAATTGATATACAACATAACTTTTGTAATCCTCCGAACAATGACCACGGGTACTAAAGTATGAGGACACTCGTCTCGGCGTGTAATAGCTTCTTTTCAGACTTAACATGTTCCTTTACAATTATGTTAAATTTTTGTTCTTCTCTAGAAAAGTTTGTCAAATTTAATGATTTAAAATAGAAAGCTATTTGCTTTCCATGTCAAGTGAATTTTTATTTCGAGTTAAAATGTTATTTATAGTTCTTTTATAACTTTTTCTATTTTAAATTGAGGGTACCCATTATTAATTAAGTTTTTCGTTATTCTTATCACCTCTTTGTTAAAGAGTCGTCACGTTGAAGTTATTTTATAGGCTCTGTGGATTAGGGTTTTAATAATTAATAGTTTATACCTTTCGAGTATATTAGAATCATAATTTGTGTATAAACATTTACCTGTACATTAAACATTTACTTCTCTTTCGGCTCTACCATTTATAAAACAAAGTAAAACATCTAGGAATGCCAGTTTTTTATTTTTAACATCTTCATAAGTGAAGTTTTATATTTATATTATTATTTTTTATTATTATTAATTATTATTAATTATTATTTATATTATTATCATTATCATTATGCTTATCATTATTCATTATCATTATCATTATTATTATTATTATTATTATTAAGTATATGATTTTAACTTTCTAAGTACACTTGAAACAAAGTATTAAACTGTTAATTTTATAGTGGCTGTTTTATAATTAGAATTATAATTACGTTATACAATGTTTTCCGAAACTGAAATATATTTGTTTGTGATGTGTTGCTCCTGCATCTTTGTCTTTACGGTACTTTACCGTATAGCATTTGGAGATTTGATTCTTTGTGGTATATTTTTTTATTCTCAAAAGCAAGCGAAAAAAAATAGTTGAAGGGAATGATCCAATATTGGAGATTTTGGGACCCCATTTTAGCCCCCATGTAAAAATGGACATAAAATTCTTAATTTTCAGACAATTTTGATGGGGATAAGAGCAAACCGCAGCTTTTTTTGATCTCTAAAACATCATTTTCGTGTTTTTTTTTTTAGGTGTCTGTAGTCATTGTTTTGGCATTTTCATTTTTTCAGAACCATTTTTCTTGACATTTTTTCTTATCAACTTCTACAATTTTTTTGAAATTAATTCAAACTTGAAATATGCATAGATGGGTCCATTACGCACAAAAGTCACGAATTAGTTTTTTGATTTTTTGAAAATTGTGCTCAGCAATGTCGAAATTCAAAACAACCTACTTTTGTTTTTTTTTGTTTTTTTAATAGATCCTGAGCACAATTTTAAAAAAACCAAAAAACTAATTCTTGACATTTGTGCGCAATGGACCCATCTATGCATATTTCAAGTTTGAAGTAATTTCGAATAATAATTGTAGAAGTTGATACGAAAAAATGTCAAAAAAAGTGGTTCTGAAAAAATGAAAATGCCAAAACAATGACTACAGATACCTAAAAACACTCGAAAATGACGTTTTAGAGGTCAGAAAAAGCTGCGGTTTGCTTCTTCCCCAACAAAATTGTCTGAAATTTATTAAGAATTTTATGTCCATTTTTAGGTGGGGCTAAAATGGTGTCCCAAAATCTCCAATATTGGATCATCCCCTGAAACAAAAAAATGTTTTACTGTACCTGTAAGCACTAAGCTGAGGCAGACTCGAAATTTTGAATTTTACTGCTGGAGTCGGAGTCGGAGTCGAAATTTTTTGTTTGAGTGGAGTCGGAGTCGAAAATTTTTTTTTAAGTTGAGTCGGAGTCGGAGTCTAAAATTTTTGTTTAAGTGAAGTCGGAGTCAGAGTTGAAAATCCAAATTTGAATTTAAGGAGTCGGAGTCGCGGAGTCAAAAAATTTATTTTACGACTCCGCAGCCCTGCTTACCACAGACCGTTCCCAATCCTCACTACACCCTATAGCTCTTCTAAATAACACCCCCCTTCCACTTAATAAAACTCCAAAAATTTTAGGCCTTACATATGAGACACATCTGACATTCACCCCACATATGGAACAAATTACATCTTCCACCATACGTAAACTAAACACTCTCCGAACACTTTCCCAACATGATTTTAGCGACAGAAAACACACACTTATCACCACATATAAACAAACAACTTCACAGAACAACATTAAACTATGCTTCCCCTGGATGGTTCCCAGCAATAACAAAAGCCAACATAAAAAAAATTAAAAAAAAATTAAAACACCGCCCTTAGAATAATTACTGGTTGTACCAAAACAACCCCCATCCACCATCTACAGAACGAAACCAAAATTCTCCCTATCACTTCCCACTTAGAGATGGTAGGAACACAATTTTACCAGAAAACCTTAAACCCATCCCACCCTTGTCACCAAATATTCAACAACCCCATCCGTCACAGATTAAAACTCCCTCCCTCCTCACCCTCCAAACTCTATAATGACATATATAACATCATTCCCCCCCCTCCCCCAACAAAACTTGGCTCTCTCATATACATACCCATCTCACTAGCATTCAGCTACAAAATCGCCCTAACAACAAAATTTTAAAATCCCAACCACCAAAAATTTCTCCTGCTGAAAACTCACTATCCAGAAGAGACCAAGTTAATCTCGCTAGGTGCAGATCAGGACACCACCCAAAACTATTACATTATAAATTTAAATTTAAACTAGATAACGTCACTTCCCCCACATGTACTAGATGCCATAACCACCCAGATACAGTAAAGAACCTCCTTCTAAATTGCCCAGCTCTCGACGCCCCCCGAACTGCTTTTCTATCACATCTGTTGAAGACCTGTGGAAACGCCCAAAGGATGCGGCCGGCTTTCTGGAGGCAGTGTGGCCCTCCAATTGAGGGGGTCAGGGGTAAGGAAAGTAAGTATATATATATATATATTATATATGATATATATATATATATTATATATATATATATATATATATATATTATATAATATATATATATATATATATACTATATATATTATATATATATATTATATATATATATATATATATACTAATATTATATATATATATTTTGTGTTGGTGAACGAAGGAGATGTTGAAGTATGTGTTGGATGTTAAATCAATGAGGGATTAGGAATGGATTATCGGATCATTATATTGTTTCTATGTAAAAATTAAATTAGTGGGGGCTGGGATGGAGAGGAAGGTGATACGGAAGGAAGTGGGTTAGAATTAAGAGTGAGAAGTTAAGTGAACAGGTAATAAGGATAAGTATCTAAGAACACTCGCAAGTAAATCAGTCGAATGTGAACAAGTTGAAACTGAACAAATATGGGAGCAAATGAAGGAAGCAGTTGTTAGCAGTGCAAAGGAAGTATGTGGATGTGCTAAAGTAGGAGGTAAGAATGTTAACAGTGAGTGGTGGAAAGTAAAAAAGAAGCGTGGTTGAATGTATTAAAAGCCAATGATGTTTCATAAGAAAGATGTTTGGAAGTATATAAGGAGGAAAAAAGGAATACTAAAAGGTGCATACGTAGGAGGAAAGAAGAGTTAAATGAACAGTTTGGAAGGAGGATGAATGAGGACTTACAAGGTAATAGGAAGCTTTTCTGGAAGGAAGCGGGGAAGGTTAAGAATGAGAATAAGGGGAACCTGGGTAGAATAGAATAGGGTGGTGCTTTTTTGTGACTGATGAAAGGCGATGTGAGGATAGTGTGGAATAGAATATTTTGAGAATCTTGTTATAATATTAATAGTAATGAAAGAGGTGATAGTGAATGTATGTGGGTTTGATGGGGCAAAGAAGGAATAGGTATTTTGGGGATGAGGTTATTAGCAAGGAGGAGTAATGGTAGAGTGAGAAAGTTGAAGAAATGGTAAATCTGCAGGTATAGATGAAATTTACTGGTGAAATGATCAAGAAGGGAGGCGAGATGGTGATTGATTGGATTGGGAAGTTGTGTAATAAAGCGTTTATGGGGGGTATAGTTTCCGGAGATTGAGGGAGCAGTAATAGTACCCTATATTAACGGGTAGGGAGATAAAGGGAACTGTAGGAATTATAGGGGGAATTAGTTTATGTGAGTGTTGTAGGGAAGAATATGCTGGTATTTTGGTCGAAAGAGTGCGTCGAGTGACTGATGGACTGATTTTGGTGAAGAACAAGGTGCATTTAAGGAGTGGTAGAGGAATGTGTGGATCAAAACTTTACATTGAAACAATGACTGGGAAAATGAGGGAAAGAAGAATAAATTGTATTTTAGTTTTATTGATTTGCCAACTGGCGTATTATAGGATTAATAGGGAAGCTCTATGGGAGGTGTTAGTAATATGGTGTAGTGGTAGGCTTCTGAATGGATTCAAAAGTATGTATGACGATAGTGAAGCGTGTGTAAGAAAAAATGGTGTCAAAGTGATTGGTTTAATATTAATAGTGGAGTGAGGCAGGGATGTGTTATGTCTCCTTGGTTATTTAATTTGTATATGGATGGGGTTATGAAAGAATTAGAGGTGGGGGTGGCAGGGGAAATTGGTATATATGGATGGATAAAAACAAAAAAAAAACGAATGTAGGTTAGTGGAGGGTGCCCTACCTATTATAAGCGGATGATTTGGTTTTGTGTGGTGAATCTGAAGAGAGTTTAAGAGTATTTTAGAGAGTGGGGGTAGGGTGTGTTCAAAGGGAGGGTTTGAAAGTTAACGTAGATAAGAGTAAGGTTATGGTTGTGAGTGAGGATAGTCCTCGGTGTGAAGTTATGTTAGATGGTGAGCAGCTGGAGCAAGTGTCTGAGTTTAAATATTTAGGATATATGTTGGATGAAAAAGGAACGGATGATGCAGAGTGTAGTAGGAAAGTTGTGAATGGTAGGAAGGTGGCTGGTGCAATTAATCCTTGGTGGATGTGAAGGGAACTAAGTTAGAGTGCGCTAGGCGTCTTACAGAGGGGTATGTGTTACCTGTGTTAATGTATAGTAGTGAGACTATGGTCTGGAATAAGAGGTATATATCTAAAGTTCAACGTGTTCAGATGGACAACCTTAGGGGTTTTTAGGTGTGAAAAGAATTGATAAAGAGAGGAATGAACGTATTAGAGAGAGATGTGGTGTGAAGAAAGGGGTAAATAAGAAGAATAAATGAAAGTATGTTGAGATGGTTTGGTCATGTGGAAAGGATGAATGATAGTCGGTTGGTTAAGCGGATGTATAGTGGCGAGTGTGTTGGGAATCGACCGGCTGGGAGACCGAAGAAAAAATGGATGGATGCAGTGAAGGAATGCCTGGAGGAAAGAAATGTGAGTTTGGTAGAGGCGAGAAGAATGGTGGTTGATAGGAATGAATGGCGGGGTGTTGTGAGGGGGCGTGGCTGTGGCCCACCTGGGTCAAGGGATGAACCCTGCACCTGACGATTTACATAGTATTAGTGAGGATCCGTCGCGGTCCCATGAAGCTCTAGGGTGGATTTTCTGACGGCGACGGGTTCCCGCTAATTGATATTGAGAGGGCGGTAAGGCTGGGCTTTCTTTTCGACTGTGTCATGTTCTTCTATTACTTTTCTTTTCCGATGCAATAACGCACCTTACCCTCATTCTTGGGGAGAGAGGAGGATAATAATAATAAATAAATAATAATAATAATTAATATATATATTATTATATAGTATATATATATATATATATTATATTATATATAATATATATAATATATATATATATACTATATATATATTATTTATATATATATATATATATATATATATATAGTATATATATTTATAGATAAGTATTGATTTTATAACTATGTTTGGAACATCATCTAAATTTTATCTCAAATGGAATTTGAATAAAGAGAGTATTAAACACTTAATGATGAACAGAATCAAACATAAAACATGGATCAACCTTTTGAAAAATATTCACCCTGAAGGTTCAAAAGGTTAGTAGTTTTCTGTTTATTTGTATTATCATTAATGCCTGCATGTGTTATTACGTATTTCAAATTAGTAATTAATCATTAAGTATGAAGTAATGGTCATATTTACATGTGTAAATAATTTTATCATAGTATTTTTGAATGGGTTTTTCACTCCACCATTATTTTTATTTTATAGCTATGAAATCAAATATATGTACGCAAATGTTTTCATTTCAAATATAAGTTATAAGAAAAGGTTCAAGTCGTTTTTAGTGGCATAATTTTAGGAATGGGTGTAAGTCTCCTTCAGTGGCACTCGGTTTTTAGTAGGAATAGACATCCCATTTTTTTTATTCAGAGATGAGGTTGTAGTTGGAATCTTTTATCAAACAATTTTTTTAAATTATAGTGGAAATTGGGCTCGTATAATAAAATGGGGATTTAACAGTTTTGATTTCTTTAATCGTGACTGACATCTCGTGCTAATATTTACATAATGAATTGATAATATCTGGCATTTAAGTTAAAGGAATATTTTGAATAAAGTAGAAATTTATTTATATAAAAAGGGGAAATTGTAAGAAGTTAATGTAGTTATAAAGTTGGATTTGATAATTGTAATGGTAATTTTTCCAGTACGTATTTAGGCAGTGTTATTGCTTATGTTATTTCGAGGATTGATATTTTTGTTTAAATAGCCAAAGTTTTTTAAACCAAATTTGTAAAATCCAGCTATATTTTTTTCTTTCAAAATTTCCCTTTATAGGAGAAGATGCTGTTCTTCTGTATTTATTACCCCTGCTGCTAAAACCCAAAAAAGTCGCACTTCCATCCAAAAAGAATACAAATTGGAAACCTTCGAAAGGTGACATGCAAGAGGCTTTCATGATTCATGCTCTGGTAATTTTATTATTTAGTTTTATATTATACTTTTTACTAAATTAAAAATATATTCCCTTTTTACTTTTATTACTCACAATATCCCTTAAAAAGTTAAAATGTTAATTTTATGATTTATTCCATTTTAATAATGCATTTCTTTTTCAGAATGCTGAGGATATTAGTATTATGATTTATTCCATTCTAATATTAATGCATTTCTTTTTCAGATTGCAGATGATATTCCTAACATCATTTCTCGAAGACAGGAAAAGCTTGGGGAGATGTCATTACACATGCAGCCATTTGTAATTATTGAGGGAGAAGATCTTCTGAATGCAGTGCATTACTACGTGGTTATGAATAAAGTGCTATACAGATTTGATTCACCCTTAAATGCAATTGAAAACTGCTTTAAAGCTTTTCATGTTTTCCACCTTCAATACCCTATGGAATCTGAAAGTGTTTGGTTATTTATACAGAAGTTCTTTTTTGAAATTACAACTGAGTGGGATAAGACAGTTTCTGATGTGTGCGAATTAATTTCAGATATAACATCATATAATACTGACGAAATTTCGGATTAAAATTTTGATAACCTTAAAATTTATAGTTAGAAAATGGAAATTGCTAAATTTAGTTTTGTTTGCTTTTATTGTAAGAGAAAAGTACCTAGTGATTCTAGTTTGATATTACATTTGCAAGTTTTTCACCCAGAGCAGTATTCTCAAAGTAAATTTATATGTGGGCAAGGTAATTGCCAAAAGCAATTTTGTTTAAAATGGCCCTTTAAAAGACATTTGAAAAAACATCTTTCCAATTTAAAAGTTATAAACTCTAATCAAAATTACAAAAAAACAAAACAAAATTCACAAAATGATTTTATTAGTTCTAATAATGATAATCTTTTAGAGTCTTCAAGCGGTGCTTCCAGTAACATTATTCAATCTACTTTAATACGTCAAAATATTAATCTATCTAATGATAAATTTTCTCATCCTTTAGAAATGAAAGACGAATGTCAAGTCTCTTTTTTAGAATATGATGTTTCAGCCCTACAAAGTAAATTCGAGGAAGAAATTCTGCAATTTGTCTCTCAAAAATTTCATAATGATTTTGCATCAAGAAAGAAAATTAGAGAGGAAATATTCCAAGCTGAGAATTTAATTTTTAATTCATCATTCTTGCCCTTGCTTAAACACAAAATTCTTTCTACTTTTCGTGATATGGACTCGCATGCTCTAGAACAGGTTTTTAATAGCGTTCAAAATCCATTTTCAGTATTTCGTACTGAATTTTTAACTTTAAAGTATCTACGTAAAAAAGAGGTGTATGTTGATCCTCAGCTTATAACGATAGGATATAAAACCAAACTGAAGAAATATAAACTTAAAACAGTCATAGAAAAAGTTCCCATTCGTATTTGTTATATTCCTATTATCGATACCTTAAAATGTTTGTTCTCGATGGACAACGTTTATGATATTGCATGTAAATACATGGATTCTTGTTCAGAGTCTGTACTTTTAAATGATATTAGTAATGGGAATATGGCCACTAGTAAATTAAATTACCCAGGAAGAAGAATTTTTCCACTCCTTCTTTACTATGATGATTTTGAATGTGGCAATCCATTGGGTTCACATGCTGGTAAGAACAAAATAGGAGCATTTTACTTTTCTGTTCGATGTTTTCCTAAAGAGTTTCAATCGCGATTAGAAAATATTTTTTTATTAATGTTATCTTATTCATCAGATATGCGAATGTTTGATAACGAAATTATTTTCAACAAGATGATAAAAGATTTAAATTATTTGCAAGCAGAAGGTATTGAAGTGAAAATCGGTAATGGAAACTTTAAAATTTATTTTCAACTGATATCACTTATTGGTGATAATTTAGCTATGAATACAATTGGAGGGTTTGTTCAAAGTTTTAATGCGAATTATTACTGTAGGCATTGTAAAGCGAGTAAGGAAATCTTGCAAAGACAAATGACGGAAGACATTTTATTACTGAGGAGGAAAGATGAATATGAAAGAGAGGTATTATTAAATACGCCTTCAGAAACTGGTATAAGATCTGAATGCATTTTTAATAAAGTTTCAAATTTTCATATATTGGACAATGTTATTGGTGATTTAATGCACGATATAACTGAGGGTGTTTGTAATTTTGATTTGAGTAAAATCATACTTTTTTATGTAAATGTAAATATTTTTTCACTTGAAACTTTAAATAATAGGATTCGTTTTTACAGTTACGGAGAAAATGAAGCTGCAGTACCTTGCATAAAACACGAAAATTTAGTCAAAGATTCATTAGGTTTTTCTGCATCGGAAATGATTTCCTTTGTAAATATATTTCCTTACCTTATAGGAAGTTATATACCATGCAGTGACAAACATTGGCAATTGTATTTGATACTTAGACAAATTTTAGATATTTTATTTTCAAGCACACTTCAAAAGGGAATTCATGTTTTACTGTCTACTCTTATTTCAGAACATCATGAAATGTATTTAAATTTATTTTCAGATTCTAATTTAAAGCCTAAACATCATTTTATGGTGCACTATCCGCGGATGGTTTGTGAATATGGTCCTCTTATTAATTTATGGTGTATGAGATTTGAAGCGAAACATAGAGAGTTGAAATTAATTAGTAATACTAGTCAGTGTAGAAGAAATCTACTTAAAACAATTGCTACTAAATATCAATTAAAATTTTCTTATCGTTTAATTTCCAACAGATGTTTGGATGATACTCTTGTCTGTGGAGAAAAAATAAATGTAATGGATTTTCCTGAAATAGTACGTCTTAATGCAAGTTTATCAACTTATGGGGAAAGGTTTAATGCTTATCGTCGTGTTATTTTTAATGGCCGTACCTATAAATCAAAATATTTTTTGTTTAATG
>JABUQX010022292.1:17500-25000 GCA_015478945.1 Trachelipus rathkii
TATTACTGAATCATTCAAATTTAGCGGCATTTTTTTATTGCTATATATTTGTTCTACTCAATTTAAACTTTTCTTCTTTTACACCTTCCAATCCATTGGTTCGTATATCGGGATTAAAACACTAAAAAAGAAAAGGTCCACTCCAAATTACCGCTCGATAGTCTTTCGAATTACTGATAAGTACGGACCCCATGAACCACACCAACAGCAAATCTTCATAGCGTAGATGGCTTGAAGGAAAGAGTACGTTGGGCCCTCGACATTACTTACGTCCCTCTCATCTTTCTCGTACCTCTCTCTAGTAAGATTATATATAATTAAATTTAGGAGATATGAATATATATATATATATTAAATATAGATATTATCTTATATATATATATATAATATATATTAATAATATTATATATTATATATATAATAATATATATAATATATATTATATACCATATATATATATATATATATATAACATGGTTGAATGCATCAATAACTGTTTCTTCATCTATCAAGTTGGAATAATCTCCACCACACTATATCATCTTTTTTGAAACATGACTCTAAACCTTCTTCTGTTCTTAATATTCTTTATATTTTCTTTTCTCGTGATCTTTTTCTAAGAAGGATCACATTATCTTCTTTCTAACAAGCTTCTAAAAAATTGGGTGTTCTGGGGCGTCTTCGGAACTTCTCACAACCTCACGTATCTGGGGGTGCAATTTCTGGTGGATGTTTGTTTAAAATGTTTAGTGGTCTGCGTCTTAAGTGGTTTTCTGTTAGTGTCGTATGGATTTGTTTGATGCATGTTGGGTTGTTTGGTGGTGGTGGAATGTTGTTCAGGATGTTTGCAATATAGGGCTGGTGAAGGAGGAGGTTGTTTGAGTCTGTGATGGGTGTTGGGATGTTTGGGTTTTGGAAAAGAATTGTGTGCCTATCATGTCCAGGTGTGTCTATGGGTAGAATTTTGGTTTCTTCGTGTAGGTGTTGTGGTGTTGTTGATGTGCATCCTGTTATGAATCTTAGAGCTCTGTTTTGTGTCGTTTGAAGTTTCTTTATGTTATTTTTAGTCAGTAGTGGGTGACAGATTGGAGAAGCGTAGTTTAGAGTCGGTCAAATGAATTGTTTGTATATAGTATTAGATGTTGGTTTATTGTTTGTGAAGTCTGTGCCAGTGATGGTTCTTAATATGTTCAGTTTCTTGTTAAGGCAGATGAGATTTATGTTGTCTATGTGTTTGTGAAACTGAGTTGCGTGTCACGTGTTACTCCGAGGATTTTGGGAGTTTTGTTAGTATAGCAATGTTGTTTAGGTAGACTTGTGGGTGTGTGGCACCAAGTTGGCGGTCGGTGGTAATTAATGTAATTGAAGATTTGTTTGGTGAGGCGGACATTCTGTTTTCTGTTAGCCATGTTTGAAGTTGGTTAATGTATTGTTGTGTCAGGTTTCTGACCGTGTTTAAGTTCTGGTGTCTAGTGCGTATGGTGATGTAATCTGCGTAAGTTGCTATGATTGTGCAATCTGTTTGTGGTTGTGGTAGATCGGCCGTAAATAGGTTGAATAGTGTGGGGGATAGTATTGCGCCTTGGGGCACTCCGTTGCTGATGTAGCTGCTCTGGATTTTGTATGGTTTGTATTTGTGATGTTCATCCTGACAGAAAGTTGGAAATCCATTTCTTTAGTAGGTTAGTGGGGATGTTAGATTTTGTTATTTTGTGGATCAAATTGTGTTTAGGTACTGTGTCGAATGCTTTGTTGATGTCGATTGCTGTGATTAATGTTTTATGAGTTTGTCAAATCATTGCTTCGGCATATCAGACTTCTCTGTCCCGATTTCTTATTCCTTCCATGCATTTATTCTCTTTTTCGTCTGGAACCCCCTCCTGGGGTTCCACAGACACCCTTGAGGGTTCTGAAACCCTCAAGAATCGAGTTATACGGGTTCTAAACATTATTAAATATACCGTCACTTGACTCTATTTATTTACTTGTAGCGCAAATATTAAAACTCTGGCTCTCAGCTCAGTTCTCCTTAACACATGAGACTCTTTCTTCTAGTCTCCGACTTCCTCTGTTTCTTTCCTCATCCACCTTCCTCTGTATGAATTCATGGTTTCTTTCTTTTTTCTTTTTGGCCTCCGGCTCAATTTCCTTCTTCAACTCTTGATTCCTTACCGAATCCTGCTGGCTATTTTTTTTAATCCCTATCCTATGGCCATTTCCAAGTTTAGGGCTAGTACCCTTTATATGGGTTGTAGCAGAAAAATCTGCTCCGACGAAGTGACGTCACCAGAGTGAAGTGGGTGCCAAGTTTGGTGGTATAGGACAAAGGGGTTGGTCGTTAACCGATGGTTCGCTTGTGATTTACTAAAAAAATCGATATTTATTTAATAATTTACTTCAACTGTTTTTCAATGAAATAAGCTATCCAGAAAGCACGTAGCAAAGACGATTTAAATGTCAACTTGGGGGTAAAGACCGCGATTAATCGATTAAACTTCATCAAAAATGGTCTACTGATAATTCTGAAACCTTCTAGAAACATACCCATCTTTAAGCTAAACTCACTAAGTTCAGGTTTAAAAACTCAGGAAACGGTCTTCCAAACTTCATAGACAGTCTCACCCTCGACCTTAGAAACTCCATACTTTGACAATATTAGGGTGTCGTACTCCAACGATGTTAGAGGAAAATGCAAGTCAACTGGCGACATGACTTGATATCCCTGTCGATTTGGAGATTCGGAAACCTCCAAAACGGTCCTCCAGGTTTCAATAAACGTTCTCGCGAGCCTTAGAGACCCATCCTTGTCGTACGCGTCGCTTGAAAACAGGGTGTTGCAAATGTTGCACATGTTGCTTGCAAACATTTCGCTGCTGGTTTCGCCCCTACTACTTTGGATTGTGTTTACTTAGCATGACAAAAACGATATGTAAGATCATTCACACTGCAGATGAGCTGCAAGCTAGTGAAAAATGTTCACACACACCAAGGACTGGTGGCCCTTCGAACTCAAAAAAATAATCCAGGGACAATCAGAATATGATTTGACTTTCTTCATGCGTACAGACAGACGTCTAGCATTCATTGAAGATCTGAAGGGTTTCAACGTGCATTGACCTGTCAAGTCGAGGAAACCAGGAGGCTAATTATACAGTACGATGTGATGATCCCTAACCAAAGAATTATGCTAGATAGACACTTCAAAAAACTACAGGACATGTCAAAGGTCACAAGCTACGTATTCGAAGAAAAGTCATTTTATTTACCCTTCAGAAGCCTTCCCTTCAAACACAGCTGGTTGTGAAACGACAGTGACGATCAAATAACCTTAAAAACATTACTAAAGTAAACTTCCACACTCGTAAAACTTTTCACCAACAAATCAAAATGCTAACTTTATAAATCTAGCAACACACTGTACCATATAATATCTTATCTCTACTCTTTAGGCCAGTGGTTTTCAAACTGAGGTGCGTCTAGAAATACCAGGGGGTACGCGACAAGCGTGAAGAAAAACCTTAAATCTTATTTTTTAGAAATTGTTTTTACACAAGTTTCAAAAAATTTCAAATTTCAAGATTTCAACGAAATATATATATATATATATATATAAGAAAGAGTTATATATATATATATATATATATAGTGTTATGTATATATATATATATATATATATATATATATATTATATGATAATATATTATAATATATATATATATATATATATATATATATATATATATGATATATATATATATAGAGTAAAAGGATAGGGGTCCACGGAATCTATTTTTTGTTTGGGGGTGCGCCACTAAAAAAGATTGAGAACCACAGCTTTAGGCAAATGATTAGAAAAAGTTTAATATTCTGCCAAGTTTAGAAAAAGGATAACATTCCGGCAACTTTAATCATTCATATTTAATTAAATAAATAAAAATAGATATTTTGGGCCATAACTCTTCACAAATAACTCGATAAATGACTAATGCAAACTTTTTCAGTAACTCGTCACAAATATCACTATAAATATCTAATGATCGACTTTTCAGTACAACTTTTAATAAGGTTTGGGTAGAAAACATTGTGCTTTTGTTTTCGCAAAATAGCGTTTTTATATATATATATATATATATATGTTATCACACTATATATATATATATATATATATATATATATATATATATATATATATATATATATATATATATATATATATATATATTTTTATTTACTCTATCTATTATACTGACAAAGAACTTGCCAAATATGTTCCTCGAGTCAACGCAAAAGTAGTATTAGTAGCAAAAATAATACATAATAAATAATAATAATAATAGGTATTTACTGACGCATAATGTACACAGTAAGCCTTATAGCTACATGAATAAACACACACACACACACGCAGTGAAATTAACATTATTGCACGCGCATTCAAATGAATTGAATGAACTGATGACCGATACAAACGCAAGCGCGCGCACACGCACACACACACAAAACGGAAGAATGAGGAAGAAAAAAGTAAAGTTAAATTTTAATCGCAATAAAATCCGTCCGAGCGGCGCTGACACCGACAGCCACCAACATCATAATATCGCCATTATTATCATCATTATTATTATTATTATTATTACTATTATTATTATTATTATTATTATTATTATTATGTAGAAGTAGTAGTATTTGCCAACCAACAATATTACAATTACCATTATTATTATTATTATTATCAATAATATTACAATTAACAAATTAACAAAATTATTATTAATATTACTTTTGTCCATCCATAAAAGGTGAGCAGAATGTATTTTTTGAATTTTTAAAGAGAACGAGCGGGTGGTTATTTTTACCTTAAGTATCTGATCCAGGAAGGAAGATCAACAACGGTATCGCACAACTACCACAACACACACACATGCACATACACAACACATATATTATTAGAGTATATACAAGAAGATATATATATATATATATATATATATATATATATATATATATATATATATATATATATATATATATATATATATATATATATATATATATATATATATATATATATATATATACTTTCTACGAACACAGTTTTAGAGGTGAGAATTTTTACGACGATGAGGTAAAAATCAAATATAAAGGGAAAATTTTAAGCTTACCTACAAGGTTGCGTTCTTTCATTGTTATACGAAAAAAAGAAAAAATAATATTAATTTTAGGCAAAGGTGTTGCGGAAGCCCGCGGGCGGTCTGCCGTGCATGGGGGGCAACGTGTATCCCACCCTACGGTATTCGTTAATTTAAAAAAAAAAGTGTCATGGCGTCAAAATTCACTCTACAAACTTTACGTACATACATCAAATTTAAACTGAAATAAATTGCCTAAGCTTACTTATTTTTATAAGCTTACTGTAGGTGTGAAGCCCAAAAAAGTATATAGCAATTTCTTTTTACTTTTTTCCATATTAATTAAATTAAATTTAAAAATTCAATATTTACAAAGAAAGTTTGTCTTTTTCTGTTTCATAAATTTTTCCCTTTAATTTTCTTACATTTGAAAAATACCTCGCCGATTAATTTTGTTCGTAAAAAATTTATTTCACGGTACTCACTTCATAAAGATATTATTATAAATATTATTATATATATATATATTATATATATTATTAGTTATATATATTATATATATATATTTTTAACATAGTATATATATATATATATATTATATATTATTATATATATATATATAATTTATATATATATTTTATATTATATTATTTTTTATATATATATATATATATATATATATATATATATATATATATATATATATATATATATATATATATATATATATATATATATATATATATATATAGTGTTGTGTGTGCAACCCTGTGATTTACTGGTGGCGCAATCGCAATTCGTAAGAAATAATTGCGATCGCAACCGCAAACGCAATTGCGGTAGACCGCGAATTGCGGTCGCAACCGCAACTATTGTACGTTAAATATACTAAAACAAGAGAAATTAATACTTCCGCAGCAAATATATATATATATATATATATATATATATATATATATATATATATATATATATATATATATATATATAGTTATATAAATAAATATATTCTATATATATATATATATATATATATATATATATTAGTGATGGACCTGATGTCAAAATTTGACTGTTTGCGGATGCGGATGCGGATCTTAAAGAGGATGAGGATGCGGATGCGGATCTTAAAGTAGATGAGGATGCGGATGTTTACTCTTTGAAGTTTGAATTAAAAATTATATATATATATATATATATATATATATATATATATATATATATATATATATATATATATATATATATATATATATATATATATATATATATATATATATATATATATATATTTACAGTTGTCACCACCACCACCACTCACGGTCAGAGCCCTATTCAAGGAGGGGGTGCTAAACTCAGATATTCATCAACTAACGCAAACTACGCAGATGAGCACAGACGCAGGCTTTAAAGTGAGAGAGATTAAATTCAGCAGGAAACACAGAAGATGGAAGAGAATTCCTCAGAACAGAGGTGGCAGGAATGAAGGAAGCACCGCAGTGAAAAAGCCTGAGTTACCTTACTATCAACAACACAAACCCATGTCCTGAAACAGCACCCTTTTGCTACGAGGGGCGTCGTAAAGGTGGTGGTACGCGAGTGATAAGCTCCTTCGAGCACCTGCCGCTGGCGGTACCTATAGAAAAGAGATAAAAGCACCAACATCGCGCCGCCAAGATAGGGGTCAAATGAACTGGAAAGTGCAGAACAGTTTATAAGCCTTTGGGCCTTTGCCTCAACCCTATCCAAAGCTGGGTGAAACCAGAGCTCCCTGATATGAGAGCAGTACCCCATACAAGGGCGGATGAGGGGCCCCTTGTGTTAGCTGGAGCAACCAAGAAGAGGAAAAGTCTGGCAGCCTAAACAGAACTCCCAGTTTCTTTGAAGCCGCCCTAGCAACCGTTGTGATGTGAGGTTTCCAAGACATTTTTTTGTTTATGTTAAGGCCAAGGATGTTTATATTGTCAACAGGAGAGACGAGAGAACCGTCGAAAGAGATAGGAAAGTTAGGTGTCTTAGAGAGGGAGATTTGTAGAAGTTTGGTTTTTAAAGAACTGAATTTCACAAGGTTGAGACGACCCCACCAGAAAATTCTATCCACATCATCGAGAATAGAAATCGGAAAGATTAAGACGAGAAGCAATTCTAGAAGTAAAGAAGGAGCAGAATTGAAATGAGTTGAAGAATGAAGGGGTCGAGTCATCGGCATACGGTGGAGAGAGTTGGACGTGACTGTGAGAAATTCATTAATGAAAAAGTAGGAATAAAGTAGGAGATAAGACAGAACCCTGAGGAACACCACTTTTGACAGAAAAAGAACAGCCGATATTGAGTGATTTGAAAGAAAACTAGACATAAGTAAGCAAAGAGA
>JABUQX010022293.1:0-22500 GCA_015478945.1 Trachelipus rathkii
AATAGGACTATCGCCCGTGAAGAAGTGTGAATATAACACTAGCAGAAGTTCCCCCCTATTGAATTAGGGCTCTCTATGCCCATGAGTGTGAATTACCTTAAGAGAGCTTCCCCTCCGCTTTGAAATAGTGGCTATGCCCCGTGAGGTTAGGTAGTGAATTACCTAGAGAAGTTCTCCTCATTCTTGAGATTATAAGGGTGTCACTTATGACCACGTAGAGGTGTGATTATCCATAGAGAAGATCCTAATATTGCCGTCCTTGAATAGGGCTGGTGCCCGTGAGGTGTGACTTACTAGAGAAGTTCCCCTCCTTTGCAATAGGGCTTATCCCTGGTGAAGTGTAGAGGAGTTACGCTAGAGGAGTTCCCAACTCGCCTTGAATGGCATAATGCCCGTGAGGTGGTAGCCCAATTACTTAAAGAAGTTCCCTTCTCTTATGATATGAGCTATGCGCGAGCCCCGTGGGGAGGAATTACCTAGAGAAGTTCCCTTCCTTGACATAGGCTATGCCCTTGAGGGTGTTGAAATTACCTAGGAGTAAGTCCCCTCCTTTGAATAGGGCTATGCCCGTTGAGGTGTTGTAATTACCTAGAGAAGTTCCCCTTCCTTGAATAGGGCTATGCCCGTGAGGTGCTGAAATTAACCTTGCAGAAAGTTCTCCTTCTCTTTGTAATAGAGGCTACGCCCGTTGAGGTTGTGAATTACCTATAGAAGTGAGTTCCCCCTCTTTGAATAGGGCTAACCGTTGAGTGTGAGGCCCTCTACCTAGAGTATAAGTTATTCGCCGCTCATTTGACTTTATCGTGCTATGCTCCAGGATTAGTAGTTTAACTATGAACTAGACGACACGTATAAACCCTCTTGTGAATAGGGCTATTGCCCGTGAGCGTGTGAATTACCTTAGAGAAGTTCCCTCTCTGAATAGGGCTATGCCCGTGAGGTGGTGAATTACCTAGAGAAGTTACCTTCTTGAATAGGCTATGCCCGTGATTGGTAGTGAATTACCTAGTGAGATATTGAAGTTCCCGTCTTGATAATAGGGCTATTGCCTACGTAGATTGGTATAAATTACCTAGAGATAAGTTCCCTCTCGAATAGGGGCTATGCTCTCCGTAGAGGTGTTGAATTACTCTTATGAAGAAGTTCTTCTCCTTGAATAGGGTAATGCCGTGAGGTGTGAATTTACAAGAGAAGTTCCTCTCCCCTCCTTGAATAGGCATATGCCCGTGAGGTGTGACTTACCTAGATAAAGTTCCCCTCCTTGAATAGGGCTTATGCCCCGTGAGGTGTGAATTACCAGAGAAGTTCCAAATCCTGAATAGGGCTTATGACCGTGAAGGTATCGAAAATTACCTTAGAGTAAGTTGCCCATCTTTGAATATGGGCTATAGCCTCGTGCAAAGGTGTTATTATTACACTTTTAAAGAAGTTCCCCTCCTTGAATAGGGCTTTGCCGTGAGGTATATATATATATAGGTGTGAATTTACCTAGAGAAGTTCCCCTCCTTGAATAGGGCTAATGCCCGTGAGGTGTGAAATATACCTAGAGAAGTTCCCCTCTTGAATAGGGCTTATGTCCCGTGAGTGTAAATTAACCTAAGAAATGTACCTCCTTGATATAGGGCTTAATGCCTTAGTTGAGGAGGGATATATACCTAGAGAAGTTCCCTTCCTTGTATAGGGCTATGCCTTTGCCCGTGAGGTGGAATTACCTAGAGAAGTTCCCTCCTTCGAATTAGGGCTATGCCCTGATGAGGTAGTATGGATATTAACTAGCAAAAGTTCCCCTCCTTTTGATAGGGGCTATGCCCGTGAGGTGTGGATATTATTACCCTAGAGGAATGTTCTTTTACCCTCCATTGAATAAGGGCTATTGCCCGTGAGGCGTTGTGTAATATTACCTAGAGAGAAGTTTCACCTCTCCTTGAATAGGTGCTATGCCCGTGAGGTGTGGATATTTAATTACCTATAGAGAAGTTCCCCTCCTTGAATATAGGGCTATGCCCGGTGAGGTGTTGAATTACCTAGAGTAGTATCTCCCTCCTTGAATAGGTCTTGTGCCCATTGTGAGTGTGATTGAATTACCGAGAAAAGTTTCCCTCTTGTTAAATAGGGCTTATGCCTTTATAACGTGAGGTGTGAATTTACCTAGAGAAGTTCCCCCCTCTTGATAGGGCTATGCCCGTTGAGGTGTGAATTACCATTAGAGTAGATAGATTTTCCCCTTCCTCTCGAATAGGGCTGTTTGCCCGTGAGTGTGAATTACTAGAGAAGGATTTCACCCTCCTTGAATATATAGGGCTATGGCCCTGTAGAGGATATATACTGTAGTGAATTTACCTTATAAAGAAGTTTCCCCTCCATTGAATAGGGCTATGCCCTAGTGAGGTATTAATGAATTACCTATTAAGAAGTTCCTCATTCCTTGAATAGATGGCTTAATGCCTCACGTTGAGGTATGTGAATAATTACCTAGAGTATTAGATTCCCTCCTTGACTTAGGCTATGCCCGTAGAGGTTTGTGAATTACTATAGAGAAGTTCCCTCTACCTTATAATAGGCTATGCCCATAGTGAGGTGCTTGAATTACTAAGAGAAGTTCCCCTCCTTGAATATAGGTGACTATGCCGTGAGGTGTTAGAATTACCTTAAGAGAAAGGTTTCTCCCTCCTAAATGAATAGTGCTATGCCTCGTAATGTGTGTAAATTACCTATGAGAAAGTCTCTCCTCCTTTTGAATATAGTGGCAATGCCCGGTTAGGTGTTAGAATTACCTTAGAATGATTAAGTTCCTCCTCCATTGAATAGGGGCTGTAGCCCGTGAGCGTGTGAATATCCTAGAAGATAAGTCCCTATCCTTTAATAGGCATTATGCCCGTGTAGTGTGTGAAATTTACCTTAGATGAAGTTCCCCTCTTGAATAGGGCATATGCACTCAGTGAGGTGTGATAAACCTAGAGAAAGTTCCCCTCCTTGTAAATAGGGCTATGGCCCGTAAGGATAAATTACCTAGAGAAGTTTTCCCTTCCTTGAATAGGGGCTATGCTCCCAGTTGAGGTGTGATATTAACGACTTGAGAAAGTTCCCCTCCTTAAATAGGGCTAGCCCGTGATGCGTGTAGAATTATTAACCTAGAGAAGTCCCTCCTTTGAAAATAGGGTGACATATGCCTCGTGAGGGTGTGAAATTACCTTGGAGAAGTTCTCCTTCCTTTGAATAGGGTCTACGCCCGTTAGAGGTGTTGAATATAACCTATAGAAGGAACGATTCCCCTCTAATATTAGATATAAAGGGCTAATGACCGTTGATCGAGTGTTGAATTAACCAATATATGAGAAGTTCCACCTCCTTGGGTAATATCAAGGGCTATACCCGTTGGTGATTCTATACTTAGAGATAAGTTAAAACCTCCTTGTAATAGGGCTATGCCCTAGCTAGTGATGGTGTGAATTACCTAGAGAAGTTTCCCCTCTTTGAATATAAATAAGGCTATGCCCGTTGTTAAGGTAGTGTATTTATACTAGAGTAAGTTCCTCCTTCCTTGAATTCAGGGCTATGCCCGTTTGAAGTTGTGTAATTTAATTCCTAAAGAATGATTCTCACCTCTCCTTGAATAGGGCTAATGTCCGTTGAGGTGTGAATTAACCTAGATAATAGTTCCCGGTCCTTGAAATAGGTAGCTATGCCCGTGAGGTGCTAAATTTACCTAGAGAAGTTCCCCTCCTCCAATAGAATAGGGCTATATGCCCGTGAGGTGTGTGTTTAAATTACCTTTGAAAGTTCTCCTCCTTGAATTAGGGCTTATGACCTGATTAGGTGTGATAATTACCTATGACGAAGATTAACAAACTCCTATTTGAATAGCGGGCTAAATGCCCGATAGTGTGTGTGAAATTACCTAGGAGAAGTTCTCCCTTCTCTTGAATTAGGGGCTAATGCCGTGAAGGTGTGAATTACTTTTATAAGAAAGTTCCCCTAATTGAGAATAGGAGCTATGCCCGTGAGGTTTGTAAGTTACTAGAGAAGCTCTCCTCTCCATATTGAAATAGGGCATTATTTATGCCTTTCTAGTGAGGTGTGAATTTACCATATAGAAGTTTCCTCACTTCCTTGATAAATAGGGGCTTAATGCCCAGTGATGGTGTGATAATTACCTAGAGAAGTATCCCTCTCCTTGAATAGGGCTAATGCCCGTGAGGTTAGGTAGAAATTACCCTAGAGAAGTTCCCCTTCTTCAATAGGGCTATGCCCGTGAGGTGTGAATTACCTAGAGAAGTTCCCCTCCTTGAATAGGGCTATGCCCGTGATGTGATAATTACCTAGAGAAGTTCCCGTTTCACTGAATAGGGCGCTATGCCTCAGTGCATGGTGTAAACTTTTACCTAGAGAAGTCCATTCTTCCTCGTGAAAAGGGCTATAGCCCTCAGTGATGGCGTGTTATAATTAACTAGAGAAGTTCTCGGCATTCAACTTTGAATAGGCTATGCCCGTGAGTTGTGGAATTACCATATAAGAAATTTTTCCCCTCCATTGAATAGGGGCTTTGCCCGTGAAATAATTTTGATGTTGAAGAAGAAGATAATCAAATAATACTATAAATAGATTGCCGTTACCATTACACAATCAGCAGACCAACAGAGTGACAGGGTAAGGGGCTCTGGTTCGAAACCTCTTCCGGCTCCTAAGATAATACTACTACAGTGCGCAGTTCCTCCTCCTGAAAATAGTGGCAGTAGATCTCTGACATTAGTGACGAGACTTATTTAGGAGAAGAAGAAACTGAAATCCATATTTATAAAATGAAAATTAAGAAAATCGAATATAGACATTTTACATATAAAGATATTAAAAAATCTAGAAAAAAAGAACTAAGAATGAAGATTAAAAAAAAACAAAACATATCAGATAGATAGATAGATAGACAGATAGATAGATAGAAGATAGATAGATAGATAGATTAGATTAGATAGATAGATAGATAGATAAGATAGAGATAGATAGATAAGATAAGATAGATACGATAGAAGATAGACAGAGTCGTACGATTGTAAGAATAGATAGAATATAAGTGATAGCTATATAGAATTAGATAGATAGATAGATACGAATCAATATATAGATTAGATAGATAGATAGGATTGAAAGAGCCTAAGATCTAATGTATAACCCAACCTTAGAAATATTAAATTCGAGTCATAGACGTTACCCGATGAATTATATAAGTAATAGAACAATATATTAAAATCAAGTGAAAAACCAAAGACAATCTTAGAACATTTATAGATATATTAAACGAAGTACTCATAACATATGTTTGAACACTATCAAAACATCACTTTGCACCTCGTTGCCTTCTCTAAATTCCTTTATCTACTAATCTAAATTTCTGCACGTAACGATATTATTACCATGATCAAGATGCTGCCATCACAGCATAATACACATCAGAAGTCTAGAGAGAAGTCTTTAAAAGTTTTTTGCCTAAAGTTTGCTTTTTGATTTCCTTCAGATAAATTAAAAGGATTTAGAGTAGGGATCCCAAGCACACTTCTTTGTATTCTAAGAGGTACCGAATTCCTTCAGTGATTTCGAAGCTGATAACTCAATATATGGCTTGAATACTTTTAAAACAGTGTTTAAAGATCTACTACAACTAATACTGTAAAGACTAGTTCACTTGATCCTTTATTGAGGCACTCTATCTCCCAATCTATCAGAAATATTATACTTAGGTTATTGAATATTTTCTCGTATCCAATAAATTATTGTTTAACTCTATATTCGAGACAGTCCAAAATTTATACACACAATCATTATGTTCGAGTGTCTCAAAATATAATTGTCTCAAGTTGACGAGTCATACTAGCGTGACTCATTAGCAATCCCAAATTATCTTCTAGACTCGTATTTTCTCATATTTATGCAACTGCTTCCAATATGACGATCATATCTAGATTAAGCTGAGTCTCCTTACAAAACCAACACATCTATACTTAAGGGCATTATTTACTTTGACATACCCTGTAAAAATCTCATTTAGATGACGATACGACAACAACAGATGATTCTTTCTTCTATATTAACGGAGAAATATGACGATAAATATCCTAGCCTCAATTCACTATTTCTGTAAACATATACTTTCAATTTACAACACGTTGAAATATTCTTTCTAAAGACAAGTAACCTTCATTATCAGCAATCAATGCTTATAAGATCCATATTCGGAAGCCAGGAGCGTGCTTGCGAACGAGTACAAGATAAGCATAAAAACTATTCATAATGATATACTAAACAGCATTCAGATCCATTCCCAATTCGAAAGTACACGCTTCCCCTTGAGATCACGGAGATTCATCGTTCAACATATAACTCCTTGAAGAGTGTGCTATTAATCTCACTTCAAGTTCTCCGCTATGTATTATACATCAATATTTAATAATCTTTACACATATATAAGTGATATTTCCACTATATACTCAACTCAGTCATCGATGCTAGTAATTATTATCCTATTAATAAATCTTTGAATTCACATAATAGATGAATTAATGTTCCTCTCTCAGTTTCGGGGATCGTTCCAATGACAACTATTAAATTGATATCATAATTTTCTCAACCCAAATAAAATTCAAAACCCACTTGCTTGTCGAGCATGATATCCATATGACTCTGCAACACCCACATTTAAAGACTTCAGCAAAGATAACATATTGAAATCATGAACACCCACATTGTTATAGCGTCTCAATAGACTAATAATTCGTTCACACAATACGATATATAGACCTCTCAGCATATCTACAACACATATATATAGCAAAGTATGTACAATCTCCACGCGTTGAAAGAGAGAATCGACACAACGAAAGATGACATCAAACACTGATGAACACGCTACATCATTCACGACTGACAAGCTTTACTACAGAATTAACGCTTAAGGCAGTCCACTGCGCATATGACAAGCATCTACACAAATATATCATATATAACTACTCCACGATCACTAAGCGACATAGATAAGCTCTAGAGATCATTCATAGAGACAGAAACTGTATACAACGCGCATGCCATTACAGAATCGTCACGATCAGCATAGAGATAATAGCGATCAATTACTGCTGACACTACCTGTGACGCACCAGGTCTATATGCATCTGTATCAGAGAAGTACAGATCGCACATGATCGATTCGATGACATACAATTACTCAGAGTGATGCCGAAACCGACTACACGATAAGATTAATCTCTCGCTCATATATATACACATCCAGCGACTCATACCATACATAAAGAGCCAAATCTTGAGCAAGTCTGCAATTTACAATAGTATCATTTATGTTTCCTGTAATTCAATATGCTATTAGACTGTTTTACAATGTTATCACTATAGTAAGTCATTCAACTCCATTTTTAACGATTCACTAACCAATAATAATAAAAAGTCTTTGATATAATCAGAAAAGCTATTCAAAGCTTACAAGCTAAAATACAGCACAATTTGTTCATCTTATAGATTTAATAGATTTATTTAGATAGATAGCTAGATAGAGTATATAGAATAGATAGATAGATAGATTAGATAGATGATAGATAGATACATAGATAGAATGAATAGATAGATAGATAGATAGATATGATGAGATAGATAGATAGAATAGATAAATAGATAGATAGATAGATTAATATATTGACTGATAGATAGATTAATATTTAGACTGATAGATAGAGATATAGATAGATAGATAGTAGATATATAGATAGATAAAAATATTTGAAGAAAATGAATTTATATAATTCATTCCTTTGATGATTGAATTTTAAATTTGTAGAAGATTTTTTTATTATCATTATTTTCATTATCTATTATTATTATTATTATATATTGATTATTATTTAATTATTATTATTTTATTATTATATTATTATTATTATTATTCAATATTATTATTATTATTAATTATTTATTATTATTTATTATTTATTATTATTACTATATTTTAATTATTATTTATTATTAATTCATTTATTATATTATTATTATTATTATTATATTATTTATTATTTATTATCTAATATAATAATTATTGCACTTTTTAAAATTATTGGAAATTAATGATACTGTTTTTTAGTGTTATTATTATTATTATTATTATTATTATTATTATTATTATTATTATTATTATTATTATTATTATTATTATTATTATTATTATTATTATTATTATTATTAAATATTATCATTTAATTATATATAAGTCTTTCTTGTAATATACAACATTTATTATTTTATTATTTACATCTATTAATTATATATAATATATTATACTATTTATATTGTTAATTAAAATTTTTATTATTATTATTATTATTATATATTATTATTATTATTATTATTATTGAGCAAAATTTTTGCCACCAATATTAATGATTATTTTCAAAACTCTAAAGTCACCTCCATTCTTTAAACGCTTCTCTTTCTAATTAAATTAAATAAAATAATAATAATGATAATTAAAATAAAATTCAAAAAGGTCAATTTCTGTTTTTCTTTAAAAAAAAAGCCTGTTTTTTTCTTGTTTTTCTTCTTCTTCTTTCTTCTTCTATAATATATACTATATATATTAAAATATTATATTATATCTAATATATAAAAACACACACACACACACACAACACACAAACTAATTATATAATCATACTATATACTACCACCAACTATAATATACTATATATATATATATATAATATTTATATATATAGTAATATAAATACATTACTAAATCTTTTTATATTATTTATATTAGTTTTATTTTATATATAATAACTATTACATATATTATATAATATATATAATATTATATAATAATACATATAATGTATCATATTTATATATTATTATATTAGTATTATAATAACACTCCTTCAATTAATTTTTAAATAATATATTAACGTACTCTAATGTGATTAAATATCAAGATAATTTTACTATAATAATAATCATTATAAATAATAATATAATAATTATATATATAAATACAATAGATAAATAATAATAATAATAATAATGAAACTATTTGTTCCCAGATCAAAGGTTTTTTTAATATTCATTTTCACTCCCAAAAGCGTAAAATAGTTTTTTCTCCTGAACAAGGAATTTTTCTACCAATATTAATTGATTACTTGATTTACACTTTCGAAAAGTCTATCCTTAACGCTTTGCTCTTTACTAATTAAATTTAATTAAAATAATATATATATATAAATTATGTGATTAAAGAATTCAAAATTTAAAAAAACTGTGTTCTTATTTAAGAAAAAGAAATCTTTTTTTTCTTCTTCTTCAATCTCTTCTTTTTCTTCTTCTTTTTTGTAATTAACATCGAGAAGACCAATTTTCGTTTCGAATTTAAAAAAAAAAAAAAAAAAAAAAAAAAAAAAAATTAATTTAGTAATTTTTTTTAAAAGATGCTTATATTTCTCATGGTCATTTTTATTTTCAAATCTTATTATTAAAAAATAAATGTGAATAACTAAATAAATCAAAAAATAAGAAAAATAAATAAAATAAATAATAAATAAATAAATGAACATAAATATAGAAGAGGAATTGAGTAGAAGATAAAAAAATATTTTTGATGTTGAAGAAGAAGATAATCAAATAATACTATAAATAGATTGCCACTATCATTAGGCAATAAGCAAAGCAAAATAGTGACAGGGTGAGGGGTTAGGGTTTGATACTTCTGAACCCTAGATAACAGCTACATAAAGCAGTTCCCCTCCTGAAATATTGCATAGATCTTGAGGGGGAAACTTTAAGAAAAAAAAGTAAATAATTGACGAGATAATAAAATAAAAATTGAATGTAAATATAAGAAAAACTAAAGATATTTCAAAAATGAACTATGAATGAAGAATAAATAATAAGTAGATTACAGAAAAATGATGATATCTAGATATCTATATAGATAGGGTAGATAGATAGATAGATAGATAGATAGATAGATAGATAGATAGATAGATAGAAGATAGATAGATACAAATAGATAGGATAGATAGATAGACTAGATTATGAAGAGGATAGTGGACTATAGATAAATATCTAAATATCTAAATAGATAGATAGATTGATTGATTGATTGATTGATTGATTGATTAATTGATTGATTGATTGATAGATAAATAGATAGATAGATATATAGATAAAGATAATTAAATGTATGTATTCTGAAAAAAGAAAATGAATTTTTAGAATCTAGTCCCTTAATGATTGAATTTTAAATTTGGAGTAATATTTTTTTTATTATTATTGTCATGTTATTATTATTATTTACTATTACTTATTATTAATAATTTAAATTTAAAATTTGGAGTAATATTTTTTTTATTATTATTGTTGTTATTATTATTATTATTATTATTATTATTATTATTATTATTATTATTAATTATTTTATTATTAATATTATTATTATTACTATTATTATAAAAATATTATTAATATTGTTTATAATTATTATAAATAATATTATATTTATAATTATTATAATTATTATATTAATTATAATTAATTTATATATTATTATATATATTATTATCAGAACAACATAATCCTACTACCATTATCTCATGCCATTCATCCATAATTACATCTCATTAATATATAATTCACACTATAAACACAACAATTATATAAATATTATTATATTATTAACTTCAAAATAATAATTAAATCTATTATAACAATTATAATATCACACAAATATATACATTCATTATATATATAATCAAGGTTACGATTATTTTCTATTATTATTAATATTTACTATTATTTTAAAATATAAAATTTTTCTTTATATTATTATATTATTATTATTATTATTATTATTATTATTATTATTATTATTATTATTATTATTATTATTATTATTATTATTATTATTATTATTTAATTATTCTTATTATTCTCATTAATATTATTATTAACATTCATCCTCATAATTATTATCCCCATTATTATATACAACTCCAATCCTCTCCATTACATTCATAATATATTATTCATTATTATTATTATTATTATTGAGCACAATTTGCACCAAATTAATACCATACCCAGTCAAAAACAATCCCACCTCCATTCTTTAAACGCTTCTCTTTCTAACGTGATATAATTTAAAAATAATAATAATGATAAGGAAGAAAATTCAAAATAGGAAATTAAATTGTTTTTTTTTTTTTTTTTTTTTTTTTTTTATAAAAAAAGTATTGTTTTCTTTCCTTTTTTTATCTTCATCTTCTTCTTCTTTCTTTTTGTTAATAAAGTTCTAGAAAACCAATTTTCTTGTGTTATTTTATTTAAATTCAGATGATTTTCATATTTAGATTCTACTCCACTGTGTTCTTTTCGATTATATTGTCAGTTTGCATTATTTAATAGTAGACAAATGTGAATAAGTAATTAAATAAATAAATAAATAAATAAATGTTTGAATATTTTAATAAATGAATAATTAAATAAAACAACTTATTTCTACCAGATAAAATCGAACTGAAAATAAAAACAATATTGTTGATGTTGAAGAACAGGCAATCAAATAAGATTAAAAGTAGATTGACTTGAGTAAATAATTGACATTAAAATCAAATAAAAGCATTAGTACAAAGAGAAGAAATTATAAAAAGACAATACAAATAATATAGCTGAAAGATATATATATATATATATTATATATATGCTATATATATATATATATAACTAATTTATCTAATAAATAAAAAATTATATATATATATTATACTATCATATATATTATAATATATAGATATAATATATATACATATATATATATACATATAAAATATATTATATATACATATATATATCTATATATAATATATATAATATATATATACCACTATACTATATTATCCTATATATCATATATATACTATATATATTATATATATATAATTATACATAATAAATATTAATATATAAATAATATACTATATAGTATATACTATGTTACATATATACTATATATATATATGTATAAAATTATTATGAAATGATGGATAACCGCTGATGACAAATCCCATGCAGTAAGAATACATTATTACGTAAAATAATAAAAAGAAGATATAATTAAAAATAATAATACGATGTAATAAAATTAATAATAACAATAGGTACTAAATAACACAAATAATACTACTACTGTTATTTTAATTCTATTCCACATAAGATCTGACAATAAATACCTATTGCAGTATTCATACAAAGAAAAATATATAATACTAAAAACTGCGTTGGTGTTGGGCGGCTTCGGTTATTGCTGTTGTGTATAAATATAAATTTAAATCGCAAGAAAATAAAATAATACGTATAAATATAAGCCCCACCTCTTATAGTAAAAATCAAACAAAATAAATAATAAATATAAATAATAATAAATAATAATAACATAATATAAATAAATAATAAACACAATGATCAATAAACAATAAACAATCAATCAATAAATAATTTAAAAATATTAAAACATAATAGATAAATATATAATAATCATAAACATAACATCATATAAATCAGTTTTCATTTGTCTTTCACCTTCTGTAACTTTACCCAACAAAGTTGCTTTTATACTTTAATTATCATCCCCCGAAATGATAAAATATATATATAATTTACCCTGACGACACAGAATTATATGCCAACAACAGGCCAGAAATTAAAATTTTAAACACTGAGAAGACGTAACAATTTTAACACAATTATATATAATTTGTTAAACTTAATTGAAAAGTAGATTAAATATAAACTAGCAAACCATTAAAAAATGTTAAACGAATCCTTGCCCCCCTTATCTTCATTAGAAAAAAAATATCTTTAAAAAAGACGTTTTTTATTTCTATCTATCTTGCTTTTACTATACCTCCATCTTTCTCTTAATTACATCGAGAAAGGCCACCCAATTTTTTGTTTCCGAATTAAAAAAAAAAATAAAAAATCACTATTTATTAATTTTAGTAGATTTCTTTCTCCTTCCTCTAATCGTAAGTGTCTACTGTATTGTCATTATAATTAATTATATATTATAAAAAAATATAAATAGAATGAATTAAACACTAAAATAAATAAAATAATAGAACAATAACAAAATAATAGCTCGAAATATTTTTTTAATAAAACAAAGTCCATAAATCACAAAGAAAGAAAATCAAGTAGAATGAATTAAAAAATCTTTTGATGATTGATTCAAGATATTTTCAGTTCTGTTCCTAAAAATACTAACATAAACAATGTGCTCTATAAGAATTAACGAACAATGAAGAGAGCGAATAACGTAGAGACAGAAGTGACAGGGTTTATAAGTGGCTAGGGCAGATCACGAAATAAACACTCATTAAACGGATCTAACTTACAACTACATAAGCAGTTCCAATCAATTTGAAATAGTCATTAGATCTTAAGAGTGCCGAATCTTTAAGAGAAAATAAAGTAAATTTTTGCACGAATCTCAAATATTTACATGGGAGATGAAATTTAAGGCACATCTAATTGTTGCAAAAAATAATGTGATATTATTACTCCACAAAATTAACTATCTACTATCACTATTGCTAAATACGAGTAATTAAATTTAAACCAAAAACTAAAATATACTATTATCATAGATTCATATACTCAAAAATAAAAAATGATTCAACAGACTGTTTGAATGGATAAATGTTTCTTTATAAATTGAAGATAAACAAACGCACTAATGTAGTAAATATACATAACACAATAATATATATAATACTTAATATAATAACACTAAGCTTAATTAATATGTATAGATGAGAATAGAAAGATAGATAAGATAGAAAGATAGACTAAGAATCCTTTTCTTAGTTTTATATTTAAAAAAATGAAAATATAAAGCATTATACTTTTTGAAATCATGCAATTGATGTATGAGCAAGAAACAGGAATAGTAAAACTATAATCCATTGCACGATCAGAACATTGAAATTCCAAAATTTTTAATTTCATATTATTAATTATTATTATTAATTATAATAGATTATATAATTACTATATTTATTATTGCTTAATCATTAATATATTGAATATAACCTGTCCTAAAATAATCTACTATATCTCATATATTAAGTATTTCATTCATTAAATCCTACTTGCTCACTAACTTAACTATACATATTAATGTCATAATATTATATATTACTTCCCAGAAAAATAATGAGGGTGTTCCCTATGTATATAATTATCATGATTAATTAATAAATATACAAATTCAGATATGAATGTATTCTTATATTATTAGCATTCATAATTTAAATAGGTTTCTCCAATTTATCAAATGTCTCTGATATATAGCGAAACTGTAATGCTGCAGTAAGCCAAAAAAAAAAAATTTATTTTTTTGTTTGCAATATATAATTCTCCCAGAAAAAATAAATAATAAGTAAATAAGTATTATTCTGGTTTGAGAGTAACGCACACGATGTGATACGAGATCTCTTAACGATGTCTCGCATTATTTTTCAAAGGCAAACACAAGACCGGTCTGCTTACATATGGTTGCTAGGAGATAATTGGACATCAACTCTCAGTAAAATTACTTAAAATCTCTAGAAGTAATGGATGTTGACAATAGATTTGAAATTCCCTGGATCGACCTTGTGAAAAAGAATTAATAATTAATATCAAATCTAGATAAGCATTATGACGAAGAAGACCCACTACAACCATCGAGAGAAACAAGCACAGAAACCAATTAGGTAAAAAGATATTTGAAAGAGACATGGTCCTAAAACCCAACTCGAAAAATGAAGCAACTAAAAGATTATGTGAAATAATAATTTTGAAGAAAGAAAGATACTTTCTTGGGGAAATACCTATTTAAGGCTATAGCAAGTATGCAAAAAGATCCTATACATCTTATTGTTCAGAAAAGTCTAAAACACATGGATTATAGATATCAAGGATAAGAAAGATATATACAGAATTAGGCTTAGTGGAGATTTATTAACAAATATTATCATGTTGTTAAAGAGACTGGATTATCATGTATAACGCTAGAACAAGAGATCGCTGAATTCAAATTACAAAAGAATTGAGGAGGGAACTTATCTACTAACACACGGGAAACCAGTAATGTCTCATAAATCATAACACGAAATTCAATAAAAACCTCACGCAAACACCACCCAACCATTCTAACATTGAATACTCACAAAATAAGAACAAGTGCATTCACAAATATAATCTATGATAAAAGCCATTTTAACTATTCAACCAGTTTGTGATTAAGTATTAATATATAAGTACTAACTACTAAACTCGAGAACTAATAATCATATATAAGCAATATATATAATACACACATACATAACATAAATAATAAGACGAAATATAGCGTCGCTATAAAAATAGGAAATATTTATATAGTCATTAATAACTAAAATCAGTTAGATAAAATTTTCATATTAATTTCACTAATAATATAATACAAACATACATAAAATGCATAATAAAGACAAACAAAAATTAAGAATCAAGTAATCATACACAACTAACTAATTAAATACAAGACGAGTAAAAATACATCAATTTATTCTTTCTGGATATAACTAATGTATTATTATAATTCTAAAATTACTAAAACATACCTTGACTCACAAAATACAACATATACATATCACTAATTTACGACAGACGCGAATAATAATAATCTCACAAACAACAAACTAAACGTAGACAATATAGTCAATCATACTACTATACTCCCTAATATCAGATAAGCAATACATATCAGGAGAACTAAAATATAATCCTAATATAACTATTAGACATAGACCATCAGTCAAATATAAATACTAAATCAATATTCAAATAGTACCCTAACATTACAGTATACATAAATATAAAGCATTTAATATATAGTGAAATACAATATATACCTAACGAATATACACACTCTAAAACATTGGACTAATATACCTAACTATAGCACCTACAACCGACTGTTATAATCAGCTAAACTACATACGAGCGAGACATCTAGTACATATAGACTCGAACTCCCTCACTTGCTCAGCAGGTATAACTATGCATAACTATCACCACTCCTGTCACGAACATCAGATCAGTACCTACATCCACTATGTGACATCAGCATAAGTACTTAATCAATACCCGTCACTCGCACCACCATCCTAACGTAAGTACAAGGAATCCCGCTAAATCTACGAAACCGATGTATAAACGTCAATTGGTATCTTAACCCCTAAAATAAATAAATACTCTGATTATTCACAGTTTTTTAATATTAATAAACACTCAACAAACAAGCATACTAGGCAAAACACAAGAGATAAGCCCTTAAAGTCGCTCACCGCGTACCCTTATTAGACAGAGCTCTACTATCAGATTTCTAGCATAAACAGACGAGTCTACAAGTGCTCATCCTCAAACCTATTCATGTCGAAGATCTTCGACTATGCATCACCTTAGTATCGGTGTTGTATTCTCTATCTAATTCTATTTATACAACATATATACGCATATTCTAACTTTTCTCAGAGCTTGAACATATCTTCTCTAAAAAGACAGAGAAATAACTCAGTTTAAATTCCTATCACCTTGACAAACATATGCAAGTAGTTACATGCTCAGCACTCTGGGTGTATGTAATATTGTTTTCTATGATAGAAGACAAATTAATCTCACTCGAACACTTAACTAGAGATCTCACTGCTCGTCACATGAGGAGACATCATATCCCATATAACTAATTCTTCGATAAGAATCTGATGATATTTTAGTCCTAGCAAGATTAGTAACATGTTATCCTATATTTGAACCAAAGCTTGAGTTGTTGTTATCTATTTGTAGGTCGTAGCCATGCTGATAAATCCTCCTCCTCACGTCTATCGACTCTCCTATATATTATCTTAAGGGTTGGAAACAATTGTACAATTAATGCGAGTGAAATATTAATAATATCAAAATTTAAAAATAAATACAGATCCATATCAGAATCAATCGGATATATAGATTATGATTATATGATATGGAATATTGTTATATAAATTATTTAGACTATAGAGAGATAAGATATAAGAGCATAGAAGAAGAGATAGATATAGAAGAATTATGTATCATCTATATAATAATATATATATTCTAATATAGATATTATAATATATGTGTATATATATATATATTATATATAATTATATATATTATAATATATATATAATATATAATATATATATATATAAATTATATAATATATATATATAAATATATTATATATATATATATATAAATCTCCTTCCAGAGTTGAAATTGCTAGTTGTTTTAAAATCTTATTCCAAGTTGGCAATTTCGACTATTTTTTTTATAGCAGAATCTCTTTTTATTTAATACACTTAAGCAAACATCAATGCGAGTTTATCCTAAACCCGTGAAATGTTTGAATATTTGAGTGTTTGCAGGTACACTAGTAAATCCATTGTGATAAAGCTGTATTTGCAAATATGTAATTTATATAACTATATATATATTATATATATATATATATAATATATATTATATAATATAATAATATATATAGTATATATATATTAGCTATTATATATAAATATATATAATATTATATAATATATAGTATAATTTACATTTATAATATTGATTATAATTAATAATAATAATTATAATAATAAGTAATAATATACTAATATATAATAATAAATAATAAAATAATAATAATATAATACAAAATACAATGTTACGAATAGCGGAACAGACTTTTAAAGTGTCTCATTATTGCTTAGAAATTTTTCACAAATAAAAAAAATAGTTAAAATAGAGAGAACAAAAAATACATAACCTAATTTAACCATACCTGAAAAGGAAAGATTGACGAGGCAAAATTGCTGCTGCTAGGTGCGGCAGTGGGTCAATAGACTTAATTATAGAACAGACAATTGTATATATATATATATATATATAATATATATATATATATTATATATATTATATATATATAGTATATATAATATATATATATATATATATATATATATATATATAATGTTATAATATTTAATTTAGATCAAATTTACAGTTTTCCCCCCCAAAAAAATTTTCACTCAGCCCTCCCCCTTAAAAATTTCCCCCCGAATTTTTAAAAAAAAAATTCACATTTCACATGTTTTATTTTTTTTTTTTTTTTTTTTTTTCTTTTCTTTTTATATAAACTCTTTTTGCATTTAATTTATTTTTCTGCATTTATTGTCAATAATAAAAGAAAAATAAAGAGAAATAAAAATAACAATCCATAAAAATAAAAATGATAAAAAAAAAAATTGTAAAATAAAAAGTTATGAAAAAAGTTACTCGACCTTCAGAAGGAAACGAAATAAAAAAGGGGAAAAAAAGTAGGTAAATAAAAGTTAGTCCCGAAACCGAGTTTTATCGAGCCTTCGAAAACTTAACGAACTTAATTCGCAGGTAATTCGGTTATGATCGCCAAAACTATTTTTTATTCCTTTTATTCGGAGCTTCTGTCCAAACTTTTGGAATTCCTCGCCTGACTTTGGGGAGGGGTAGGGATAAAACGCGTCTTTTAGAATAAGGAAACAGCTGTTTTATCGACTCTTATTTTGAGGTAATCAAAATTTTACTACCAATACGACGTTTGAAGAGGAGGAGGATAATACTCTCGATAACGATGATAAAAATGCTGACAACGATGTTAATTATTCTGGTGTGTTTGATAATGATAATAAAAATGGTGACGATAAATAAATGATAATAATTTTTCATATTAAGAATGATAATGGCAATTGATAATATATATATATATATAAATTATATAGTATGTATATTATAATATATAATTAATAATATATATATAATATATATATATAATAATATATATATATAAATATATATTATATATATATTATATATTATATAATATATAATAATTATTATATATATTAATACAATCATATCCCCTCCTACAGTTGAAATTGCTAGTTGTTTTAAAATCTTATCTAAGTTGGCAATTTCAATATCATCTCTAAAATCAAATCTCTTTTTTTAAGAAAATCTTATAGTTAAAAAAGAATATAATTATTAAAAAATGATATATACCTTGTTGCTCTAATACTTGAATATTTGCGTACATTCTTAGTATCATGATAATAGCTGTATTTGCAAAATAATGTAATCTTTTTTTTGATTTTTCATTGAAATTATTTTTTTAAACTTCACAATTAATGTAAAATAGTTTTTGATTTTTAATATTTTATATTATATTAAGTGATCTCGCCAGAAGTCATTCTGCAAGATATTGGTAACAATATTAAAGCTTTTAAAGCTTCTTTTATTCTAGATTTGTCCTAAACAAATAATAATAAATAATAATAATAATAATAATTATAATAATAATAATAATAATAATAATAATAATAATAATAATAATAATAATAATAATAAAATTAATAATAATAATAATAATTAAAAAATAAAAAATAAAAAATAAGAAGTAAATAAGTAAAATAATATAAATTACATATTCATAATAATAATAATAATCATAATAATATAATATAATTATAATACTTTAAACCATAAAATGAATAATAGATAAAAACTAATTACTATTAAAATAAAATAAAAAAATTGAGAATAATAATAAAATATAATCATAATGAATAATATAAAATAATATAATAATAATAATAATATATATAATAATAATAATAATAAACAATTGTTTACTGAGGATTAACATTATAAGTAGTATTACTGCTTTAGAAATTTTTACAAATAAAGAAAATAATATAAATAGAGAGCACAACAAATTCGCAACATAATTTAACCATACCTGAAAAGGAAAACATTGGAAAGGCAGTCACTTGCTGCTGTCTAAGGTGGGAGTGGTCAAGAATTTAAGATCAAGCAGAAGTTAATAATATATATATAGTGTGATAACTATAATATATATATATATATATAATATATATATTTATATATATAAATATTAATCATATATATTATATAATCATTATAATAATATATTATTTATATAATATATTTATAATTATATATATATAATAGGTCTATAGAAATTCTAGAGACATTCTATATATATATATATATATATATATATATATATATATATAGGCTCTTCAGTAGGATCTTTCAAAGAAAAGGTATATTTTTTATTAAAATTTTGTATTTTTCCCGCTTTAAAAAAAGTTTTTTTTTTTTAGCCAAAAAGCATAACAATAGAGTTGCAGTCGATTCAAATGGTTAAATACGAAAGAAAGCCAGATAAAGAATATTAAAGTTTAAAATATTAAATTAAGTTTAAAACTAACGTAACTAACATAACTTGCTAGTATCATACCTCAAAATGTAATTTATTTTTATATTTATAATTTTTTACTTTGCATTTTTTAAAAAAAAAAAAAAAAACCGCATCTGAACCATGAGCGCTTTGTAGATTTTGGTTCGATATGTATCATGCGAATCAAGAAAGAAAATTATTACTTTTTTTCCACAACAATTTACAGGAGAAAGATAATTCAAATATAATATAATATATATATATATATATATATATATATATAAAATATATATACTATATATATATAATATATATTATAATATATAATATATATTAAGTATATATATATATATATATCAATGCTAAATCATATTTATAGATCAAATTAGCTCTTGAAATTCGATTAAAATTCTTCACATGTTTTATTACTTCTTTTTTTATATAAGCTCTTTTTGCATTTATTTTCAATAATAAAAGAAAAATAAAGAGAAATAAAAATAACAATCCATAAAAATAAAAAAGTATACAAAAAAGAAAAAAAAATTGTAAAATAAAATGTTGAGAAAAAAGTTACTCGACCTTCAGAAGGAAACGAAATAAAAAAAGGGGAAAAAAAGTAGGTAAATAAAAGTTAGTCCCGAAACCGAGTTTTATGAGTTAACGAAAAACTTAACGAATTAATTCCAGTAATTCGAGTTAGATCGCCAAACTTTCATTCCTTTTATTTCGAGCTCTGTCCAACTTTTGGAATCCTCGCCGTGACTTTGGGGGGGGATAAAACGCGTCTTTTAGAATAAGGAAACAGCTGTTTTATCGACTCTTATTTTGAGGTAATCAAAATTTTACTACCAATACGACGTTTGAAGAGGAGGAGGAGATAATACTCTCGATAACGATGATAAAAATGTTGACAACAATGTTAATTATTCTGATGTTCTTGATAATGATAATTAAAATGGTGACTAGGAATGGAAATAATTTTGAAACTCTTGATAATGACAATAAAGGTGACGATAATGATGATATAATTATTTTGATACTCTTGATGATGATGACGATGATGATTATGATAATGATGAAAATTATCCTAATATATTTGATGTTGATAATAAAAAGGGTGTTGATGATCATAATTATAATAATGATTGTGTTGCTTATAACGCCAACTATAATATAGGAAAGTTAATGATTATCCTGATAATAATAATGATAGTGTCAGTACGACATTTGAAGATAAAGAGAATAGCATTCTTTGATAAAAGTGATAAAAATGATGACAATGCTGATAATTATGATTATGCTAATAGCGTATTACTCTTGATAATTATAATAAAAATAATGACCGTGATTAAAGAAAAAGTTAGTTTTTATGGTGATAATAATGATAGTCATTAAAAAAGTGCTGTTGAATTTCTATAGATTTAATAAATTAATAATTTCAGGTAATAATGATATAGTCACTTTGGAAAATTAAAAACTACTGCTATTGTTATTACTGCATTTAAAAATTTAATTAATAATAATAATAATAATAATAATAATAATAATAATAATAATAATAATAATAATAATAATAATAATAATAATAATAATAATAATAATAATAATAAAATAAAAACAATAAAAATAATTTAGTTTCCCTAATTAATAATACACAATAAGAAATAAAAATAATAATATAATAATATAATACTAATATAAAAAAAATATAATAATAATAATTAATATATAAATATAATAATATCATAATAAAATAATAATAATATAATAAAACAAAACATAAAATAATTTAGTTTCCCTAATTAGGAAATTGCTTTCCGAACTTTGTGGAAAAAAAAGGAAAAAAAAAATCTACTCGGGTTAACAATTTCATGAGCACGTTCACAAAATAAATGCCAAAATTTAAGTTTTTTTTTTCTCTCTCTCTCTCTCTTTCTCTCTTCTTCACACACACACACACACAACACCACACACACACACACACACAACACCACACACACACACCACACACACATCACACACACGCAAATACATCTTAAAAATATCGCTGCTCATTTTACAGTACTCTCCAATCTCTCTCAACTCTCCTCTTCTCTCTCTCTCTCTCTCTCTCT